>JAOXNN020000082.1:1732943-1787201 GCA_028571205.2 Hydropsyche betteni
TAGATTAGCGTATGCTTGAGAATTAAAATTAACATATAATAGGTCGTGGACGAACAATGCAACAATTATTACTAATGTTTTATAACTAAGTCAACTATTGAATTCAGCATAAAAGATACTTCATACATGATGTTGATATGCTAAACCCAAAGTCACAAGGATTTTATCAGTAAATAATAAAATGTGTTTGGCTATTATTTATACATCTACTATAAAATGAAAATTAGTTTTACCTGGTTCGGGTCCTAAAGCCTAGAGTTTCTATAAGGGTACTACAATTTAAATCAGAACAATCAGAAAAAATGGTTTGGCAAAGTAACCCAAATATTTATGAAAATAGTAACTAATAACACAATTTCATTTAGCAAGAACAGAGGACTTCTGAGACATAGCCCGCCCAATTAAACTCGATTTCACAACAGGCTGGTCCTTCTTCCACATTCCCTTGAACTCCAGCACTCCCTTACTCGAATAGTACTCTCCAGAGCCTTCCCTAAAGTCCTTTTCGTAGTTCCCCTAGTATCGACTTTGGTTCGGCCACTTGTAAACTCCAAAACCCTGCTTGAGGCCCTCCTTGAAAGTTCCCTTGTACACTCCGTGGGGAGCTCTTAGAACTCCTTTTCCGTCAAACATTTACTTCGAGAACTCTCCCTCGTAAGTGTAAGTGCCGTTGGGTCCCCATGTTAGTTTGCCTTGAACCTTCTGTCCCTCGCTGAAGGTGCCCGTGAACACAGCCAACTTGCTGGCCAGAGTACCCTGGCCATGTAGCATGCCGTTTTTGAAGTCTCCTTCGTAACTGGACTCTCCGCTCACGAACTTTCCCTTTCCGCAAATTACATTGTTGTAGAATTTGCCTTCGTAGTAGTTTCCGTTGGACTCCACCAGAATGCCGAATCCGTCAGTGGCTCCATTCACGAATCTACCCGAGAAGAAGGTCCCGTTATTGAGATAGAGGTTGCCGTTGCCGTGAGGGATCTCCTCAGCACCTTTCTTGGAGACTTCGCCGTGGTAGATGGAGCCGTTGTTCTCGTACTTATGAATTCTAGGGTTTTGAAAGTATTCTCCGTTCTTAAGTTTTGTGAATCCTGATTTAGTGTATGCTTTACCTAACTGCTAAATCCTGGCCTAGACCTGCTTGGAGAGTTTAGGAATGTTTATGATAGGTGTTCTTTCGCGCTCTTTGGGACGGATAGATGACTCCCACTTGTCAGGCAGGAAGGTAATAGTGCTGCTCAAACTGTAAGTGCTAGCAAACTTAGCACTTCTCGAGAACTCGAGGGAGTCCTCCATGGGCTTCTGATTGTTCTCAGATAATGACAGCATATGATTATAATCTAATTTATGTTAGTTGCGGGTTATACAGGCCAACATTCCACAGTTACACTCCTTAACTGTTCTGTTAGAGGGAACTATGGGCCAGACTAAAGTACTCAAAGGCTATGTTTATCGGACTTTGAAGCTAAACAGAAAAACGTTATTTTACAGAGTGCTACTTTATGAATAAAATTTGTCTGTTAGTCAACATGGAAGCTTATTATCAATTGTTTAGCATCCGATTTTATAATAAGCTTGGCATGCAAGAGACGAAGAATGGATATGCTTGACCATGCTTAAGATTGGCAGACTTAGAATGTTGACTCATTTTCTACAAAAGCACTTAAATTTGAATTTACAAAGTATTACGCAGAGCACTTTATTTAGCAGTGATATTTTGCTTTTAAAACTACGCTGCCAATTGTGTCATTAAACTTTTGCATCATAAGGTCGCCATAGTCATCTACAATCACTCAACTTCGATGATCTTCATATTGCTTAGACAGCTCCAACTATTTCATTACTCCATTTTCGCTGAGACTATGCCTCAATCTTTTCTAAGTCAAATTATGCTGAGCCACCAACAGCCGTTGGATTTGGACCAGCGTATCATAATAAAGCGCACGTCCGAACTGCTTTAATTTATAATATTCAATCATAATCTGCAATGTTCCACCAACTAAAACGCTTTTCCCCTCTCATAATCACAGCCTTTGCCACAATTCTGTTCACCATAGCATTCTCTCTCCTAACTACGCTTCCAGCCAGCCATTCAAACAACAACCTTTCTAGAAGAGTCTTGGCCGACGACGATGGGACACTTTCGGAGTAGTAGGGTCAGCTGGAGGGTTTGTCGAACTGCGTAGAAGTGAGCTACGAGACAATGCTCCAGGACAAACCCATGTACCTGACGAAGAGGAAAGTGCTGGAGCAGTTCGAGAGTATTTACAACAAAATTGTTGTATACAGGGTCAAGGCGAACAAGGACGACTGGACTCCCTGGAGAGTTCCCCTCTCTTAGCACAAGCAAGATGTCCAGGACCTGTTTATGAAGAACGACCATGCTTTCATTTACTGCTAAGCCTAAAAGTGAGTGACTTCTGTATATTTTTACTCTCAATACACTATGTGGAAGATATGAAAGGCGTTCTAGTGTGGCGATGTTAAAGCATAGAGTTTTTTACTGTGAAGACAATTTCTGGATACGATTATTGAATTGAATCACTACCTATAAGCCAATTGAGGCCTTCAATACTACACGCTAGCGGTTTAAGTACGAAGGTGGTATGGTTTTATAATTTTGTTAACAATCACAACACCTTTGGTATGAATGCTCGTCTCTATGTTAAGGTTTTCTAAATCAGGAGACAGTAATCAAATCTCGCTCAAACATTCTGATTTATCTCGAGTAAAAATCTTCGAAGGTTGTGCTTCGCCAAAATTCCAGGGTTTAGGATTGTTCCGATGTTGTTTTAGTATAGAAGACTCTTCCATCTTGCTTGACTCGCAGCAGATAACAACAATAATAACCTGACTACAATTAGAAATCTATTGATATCTGTACATATTTCACGCACTTAAATCTAACTCCAAACCTTACCAAACTACCCCGCCAAACCTGTTCATGAACACTGCTACTCCCAAGCAGTACAGAAATGCATCCAGGATGACAAACCTCGTTATCCGAGGCACCAGCATATGACTTAGCTCAGAATATTGCATCCACCCTTCTTTCTTGCGAAGGGAGTTGAAGTCCTTGGAGACTATGTTGAGTGCGAAGACAGTCACCCACGAGAATAGCACAATCACCCAGGACAACAGACAGCCACTGCATAGGGCGAACGATCCGTACAGCAGTATCTAGCCCAAATAGTTAGGGCTTCTGGTAGCAGCGAAATACCCACTGTCGATTAGCCCTTAGTTAAGGCACAGCTACCTTTTCTGTACCGAAGAGTAAAATTCTTCTGGGCGTCGGAAGCCACCATCAAGCAGACTCCTGCCAAATACGCGACTACACAGATGGCAACCCTTTAGTTAGAGATCTATTGAGCGCCAACTCCAGCAGCCAAAAACCAGGGTATCGCCCAGTAAAGCAGAACCAAGGTAGTCAAGACCGACAGAGACCCCAGTTTAGCCCTCCTTTCGAAAACTGCGTCTCCAAAGCCAACGTCCTTCAGCAGCCAGAAGAGACCGTAGGAACCGTGTAAAGCGAGGTAGAGGTACATTGGTCTGCTGAAGTTCTGGTAGTACCACATTAGGAGCACGATGTACACCAACGTAGTGCATTTGAAGGAGTTAAGGACGTGTTTGAGCTTGAACAGTTTGGGGCCCTGCTTAACTTTCAGATACCTGGCGGTAAGTTGTAGTAGACCAAGTCTTGGAGCTTGTTCATCGTTTCCAAATACTCCATCGGCAGACTAAATATTTAAATGTCTACTAAAATACCTAAAGTCCTCGATGCATGGTAATACCATATATGAGTATTAGATAATATTAATCACTGCTCACGGCTAACAACAACCTTAAATGATGCCATAATACAACTTATCCTATCACGCTGGAGAGGGAGAAGGTTGTTCCTCTGCCTCTGCAGGTTTCTCAGCAGACTTGTCGGCGTTAGCAGCAGTCGCCGTATCGTCTGGCTCCTTAAACAGCACTTTTGCCGCAGTCAGAGCACAGTCGAACAACTCGAACTCGTTTAGTTCCATGTTCAGTCGACGCAGGGAGAGTTCCTTGAGCATATTAAGGTCCTAATTGATCTTCTTGGACTTGTCGGCCCTCTGCACCAGATCTTTGTTGTCCTCGATGTCGTTTTTAAACTTGACATTCACTGCATTCTTCCAGTGGAGCGAGGTAAAGTGGTCGTTCTGCTTGAGGAGAGCCAGGAAGAAGGCGAGTCCCAGCACAAAGCCATCGTCGCTAAAGAAGGCCTTGGTAGAAATGCGTTTGTTGATCTGCTACTTCCCCAGGAGAGAGCTGTCGACGTAGTTGATCGTCAGGGCTGGGATTATCAAGTAGAAGAGCTTCAGGTGCTTGTTCTACTTCTTGGCTATCTTTCTGAAACTCTTCATCAGGACACTCAGATAATCTGTACGGTCGGTGAAGGAATCCTCCAGGGTTTTGAGGATGTCGTCAAGATCATCACAGGCCTCCACAGTGGCTTATGACAACGGAGTCTTCCTGGCGATCTCTGCGATCTTCTACTCGATATCCAGCTTCTTGGGTAAAAACTCCACACTCTTCGACGTGAAATTAAGACTTGCAGTTCGAAGCAGACGCACAAACCTACATCAGACACTCAGTTACCCAAGAACATTGCCAACCGAGGTCACGTGGATCCTGAACTTGTCCAGGAAGTTCTTGTCGTCTTCGGTCTTCCCCAACTTCTTTATCTTCTCGTAGAATATCTCAGCCCTTTCGTACGGGTAGTAGCCAGGGTAGTCTTCCCTCTCGATTACCTTCTTCAGCCAGGTCCTTTCGGCCTCTAAGGGAGACTTTATGTAGTCGTCGAACAGGAATTTGTTGAAGGCGTCCATTTTTCTGCATAAATGCACAAGTACTTGGTCAAAAACCGGTAGAAGGCGTTGACGGTGGTCGACAGTATGCCCAGTCCATGGGTTCGAATGGAGTCCGACAGTTGCTTTACCCCAATACTCGTTATCTGCTTGCTCTAGCCTGTCATTTCCACAAAGGTTTGGGAGAACAGGTTGTACTTGAATTTCTCCACGAAGTTGGGGATGGTCCGCAGCACGTGCAGAATGTCGAAGAGATTCTGATCGATGGTGTGGCTCGGCAGATACACATGCTGAAGGTCCAGTCCGAAAAGGTAGTTGCCCATGGTGCGTATCTGCTCGTAGGTCTCCATATCGTACAGGTTGATGACGTTCATGTTGTAGAAGACTTCATTGAAACTTTTGGTGATTTCGGTTTTGATGTCGATGATGGAGTCGAAGATACGCAGCTTCTCCAACTGCACCAGCTTCAGCAGGTCCTTCGCCTCCGATTTGAACGGGTTCTGGTTGTCGATCTTCTCGATCAGCATGAAGTGGATGTTGAGTCTGAGGAAGTTCTCGATCTCCTTCTTGAGGGGCACCATGTAGCACTTCTAGAACTCCGTCAGTATGAACTGCTTGTAGTCAAGGAAGACTTATTTCGGGTTTTAGAGGTGGGCGCACTTCGATATCATCTCGCTCGAATCTTCAAAACTGTTGAACAGGAACTGGATGCGCTTGCAGCTCGCAGGATGGGCCATCTTCCACTCGAAGAGACTGCTCAGAATCTACTTGCAGCTGTACAGGTACGAGCAGTTGGCGTACTTCTCCAGGTACACCACGCTGTAATTCACGAATTCCATCCTTTCTATCGATTTTTTGAGGTCCGCATACTCCACGTCTTTCAAGTAGCTCTTCTGGATGAAGGCGAGGCAGTATTTTAGTAGAGTTATCTTCATCGCGCTGATGGGGCCAGCAATCAACCGCAGGAACATCTTCATAGCGTTAACGAACTCCATTTTCTAGGGCTTTTTCTTCCCTGACTCTTCCCTGAAAAGTCGCTAGTAAATCGGCCTCAGAATCTTGTCCATGTCTTTGGCAATCAGCTTCGTTAACAGAGCAGTGTCGAAGGCTTCGGATTTATCTCTTAGTAGCTGCTGACTTGCCTTCATGGTTTCGAGTGCGAGTGTGAGATGACCGAGTATCGGCTTGGTGAAAGCCACTCCTTCGTTGACGTGGAGCATCATGCAGACATAGATTATTCTGCGGAACTTGACGACCAACTGAAATCCTGTGTTCAGCAGATTGAACCGGTTGAGCAGCCGCTCTTTAACGATCTCGCCCACTCTTTCTGGCGCCTTTTACTTTAGCTTCTATATGTCGGCGAAGATAGAATAGTTAGATGTCACTATGCTTTCCATCCTGCTGAACCAAATGCAGGCCTGTGTGTAAAGGCCGCTGATGTCGGCTGGTATCTACTGGTCGACCCTTTTGACGAACTACCTCACAAACTCGTCAGGGTCTTTGGGGTCTCTCGTCTTTGATGGACGAGAGAGTGGACACACATTCAGCAGAAACTCAGAAGTGTAGATCGTTATGAACGAGAACCCCTACACCACAGGAATCTGTTTTTGTGACTCCCAAAGTATCTTCCAGACGTCTCGTAGCTCCTCACCTGGGTACAGTTTTCTGTAGAAGGCGTACACGCACATGAGTTCGAGCAGCTAGGTCCGCTCCTCTTTCTCTGAAGACTTTCCGATGGTATCTGAGAGTCTCTTGGCGTTTTCCTCGAAGTACTGCTCGAAGAACTCTCTCATCTCCTTGTTGTTCTTGAAAACTCCCAACTCGCTCTTGCTGGTCTCGAAGGACTTGTCGTACTGTAGAGCAATGACTGTCTCGAAGCACCTTCCAGACAGGATAGTGTTGTCAAATCTCCTTGACAGCTTCTCCATCTTCTTGGCGTGCGAGTTGGTAGTGCCGAACTTGTCAGGCTCTGTTCTCGCCATGAAGACCATCTTCTTGAAGAGGTTCCAGTGCTCGAGAATTGCCGGGTTGTTAGTGACTATGCAGTCGATGAGGTAAATTAGTCGCAAAGCCCTCCCGATGATCTCCAAGGGCGTGTAGAGGTTGATGTTCTTGAAGAGCAGCTTGTACTGCGGCTCCTTCTTGTTGAAGATGCAATGCACCTGCACGATCGCATGCTCCACATACGACATGATCTTTCTGATGAGGTCGTACACCTTCTTGTAGACTCCCAACATGCGGGCAGTCTGCACCTCTCGCTCTCCTTCCACAAGCTCAACATTACCTGCCCTTTATCCATACATGACAAGGTTCTCGAACAGAGAGGCCTCCAGTAACTCTCTGATCTTGCTGATTTCGCTGTCCAGGTAGCTGAATAAGATCGCAGTCCTCTCGAACACCTGCTACTGTCCAGGCGTAAGCTTGACGATGTCGAAGAGACCGACGTTTTTCTCATAGTTCTGGGTTAGGGGCCAATTACGATCATCGAGAAGTCCAAAAGCGGGTGGTTTACATGCCGAACTCCTCCCTGGAAGAGATCGGCCTCTAGCTCCTCGCACTTGGAGACGTACTACTTGAAGTACTTGACGTAGGAGTCGAAGTTCTCCTCGTAAGGCTTGCCTGCATCTCAACTAGAGTACTTGTCTTTAGAATGGACTGCCTCGTCGCCTGGGGCTCGTCTTCGGATTCCTCGCCGTCCTCGCTGTCGCTTTCGAAGTAGTTCTTGGGCTCCTATTTCTTCATAAAATATCTCTCAATATTCACCAACACAACACAGTCCATACAATAGTTAATTGCATTTAAAACGCATCAGCTCCTGTAGCTCCCGTAGACTACAGCGTGGTCTCTTTCGTACGGCTCCAGAGTCATTTGGACTTCGGGCGTCAAGCCGTACTCTCTAAGTTTATTCAACTCATTCGCGAAGATGATCTCCGGCTCGCTGGTTGAGTCGATGCAGTTGGCCTTTATCGAAATCATGAAGTGTCCTCCGTTCTTGAGGTAGTGGTGCGAGTTCTCAGCAATAATACGCGCCTGATCTGGCTGAGCAACGTCTGCGAACACCACGTCCACCATGCCCACCAAGTAGCGGTAGTCGAGAGGCTTTCGGGCGTCGTGAATTATGGGAATGATGTTGGTTCTCTTTTTGGCTAGGTTCACCAAGTCCCTGCCCGACCTATTGGAGAACTCCACAGCGTACACGAGTCCCTCGGGGCCAATGATGTCAGATACGTGAGACACGGTGGTTCCGGAGGCAGCGCCCAAGTAGAGCACCTTGGCTCCAGGACAGATGTCGAAGTTCTCGATACCTCCAATGATGGCCGCAGCTATCTTCGAGCGGTAGGGGTTCCACACTCTGTACTCCACCTTCTCTCCGTTGACCTCGACGCTTATCCGCTTTTCGTTGTACACGCTCTCTCCGGGCACAAGGTTCTTCGTCAGCAGGTTGTCATTGGCTCCCTTCCCCACGTACACTCCTGGGAAACGATGCGTCTGCACGAACACCTTGGCGCCTCCTCGCATTCCGCCCCTTCGAGGGCCTCCTCTGCCTCCTCGGTCGAATCCTCGACCACCACCTCTGCCGCCTCGATCGCCTCCTCTGAATCCTCCTCTATCCCCTCCTCTAAATCCTCCTCTGTCGCCTCCTCGGAAGCCTCCTCTCCTGTCTTATTGGAACTACCTTCCCATGGAGTTGAATGACTAATTAATATATTGTTGAATATTGAGTATGTTGCAATTCAGTCTTGGGTCTGGAAATAACATACTCGTTACATTTAGCATGAGTATGCATTTTCAAGCTAAAATAAGAAAGCACTTCTATCTTCCAAAACCATTTGTTTTTTTTTCTTTATGAACAGGAATATTTTATGAAATTCTCGTTGATATTAAGATTTAGATTTGAAGTGTGCTTGTTTTGTGGAGAGTGAGATAGTTGTTTATTCATTACCCAAACATCTCAGGTTAACTTATTTTTCGGATGACTTAACTTTTAGCCAAGCCGACAAGACCAATACTCTTCAAAAGGACAATATTGAAAAACTTAAACAAAAACATTGTTATGTTTGAATAATTACATGGTCTAGATAACCAAATTTTAATTTTCGAATATAAAGTCTGTTATAATTTACCATATTTATCTCGGAGATACAGCGGATTGAAAATTTCTGATCCGATGTTATCGACATCCGAGTCACTCCCAAAGAACCACAGGAATCCCAATTCTCGGGTACACACTAATAACCTCCTGCCTCTAAATTTCAAAATAAATGAGAAAAGTTTGGTAAGGATTGACTAAAAAATATGTAATACTGTACTATATAATAAGTATTGCAAATTTTCAAATCCTAAATTAACAATATCTTAATTTAGGAAATAACAATCTTGAAAGAGAACGAGTATTTGGTCAATATCGCCTAAGGCCCAACATACTTCTCTGCAGTAGTTCATCGGATTCGAAATCTCTTTTCCTAAGATTTATTAATAACCAGTGAGTAATTAAAGATAGAAATCTATGAAGATATTGAAAACTAA
The DNA here is from genome assembly GCA_028571205.2 of Hydropsyche betteni. Taxonomy (NCBI): domain Eukaryota; kingdom Metazoa; phylum Arthropoda; class Insecta; order Trichoptera; family Hydropsychidae; genus Hydropsyche; species Hydropsyche betteni. Next base: position 1,742,300 of record JAOXNN020000082.1, read on the forward strand.
GCAGTCTACATATTTATCATATTCATAGGTGTAGATTTCCATCAACTGAAATCGCCTGCATATCATCAGTTGGTTGAGTATCTGCAGCAGTCCCTTGTGAAGGATTGTGTTGATAGAGCATAACCTTTCCCTCTCTAAGGACTGCAGGCTTAAGACTAAACTTAAGTATCCTCAGTTCATCTAAGTTAGCACTCTTCACTCTCAGAATGTTAGAAAAACCCTTGTTCATAATTTAAGTTAAATATTATAGATTCAGCGGGCGACACCCTTTTAAACTCTACTTTCCGTTCCTACAGTATTCTGAGTCTTCATTTTGGCTAAACAGCCATTCTATAAACTAAAACCATACTATGGACAGTTTTCAAACTTGTTGGCCAATCAACCTAACAGAAATCGATTAATATCAGCAGAAAATCTAATGTTCTCAAGAAGCATAATCTCTCACACAAAGTACAGGTTGCAATCGATAGTAAGGGCTACCTAATATTTACATCCCTTATACTTTGGATATTCCATGTTTTGATAGCTAACAATATGAATTATGTAACTATTATTTATGGTAATAAGTTACCCAAACATGATCAGTGGGATGTTGCTCTCCGGAATCAGATGCTAGGCCAGTTGTGATCCCCGAAAGACCAGGGATTTATAGACATCAGGAAGAGAACAAAGTTGGGAGTGGAGTAGGAGAAGAGCTCAACTACTGTAATACAAACTGAAATTAGCTTTGATTATTCAACTGCTGGGTTTAGCCTTCTCAAATAATGTTGTTAATTATTTGTAATGACTAATTTATGACCGCGTGGACCTAAAATATCACCATTTTTGAGTTTACCCTCAAACCCAATACCACAACCCTCTTATTTAGGTTCGACTGTTCCTCTAATATTGTAAATGTGCCCAAAAGAGGATACGAATGAATACATTCTTTGACTTTGGAATATTCGATTATCTCAGTCTCTCCAAAGTATTCAATAAAAACCAATGAACCCTACAATAAAACCTTCGAAGAGGTCATGAACTTTATCGTAAGCAGGTAATGCATTATCATGAGAACGGAAAAAGCATTTATTAACAATTAAAAACACAAATTGTAATTACGAGAGCATAATTAAATTACAAATTTGATAAGGATTGATTAAATTATCAATAATACTGTTGTTATGGGCAATAATAGCCTTAATTACTTAATTGGCAAGCTTTCAAAAGTGTCTGAACATCGATATCTGTTCTAAGACTTTCCGATTATCGATGAGCAATAAAAAATTGTGGTTAATAATACCGATTGGTCCTTAAGCAGAAGGACGTAATTTCAAGATGGAACACTTTACCCAAGTTTTATTCTATTTTGCTATTTTCGGTTTTAATTATCGGAGTTTCATTAGAAAAAACAAAAGATTGTTAACATATATGTGATAGTCATTCAAAAGTTCTTGAAGCTGGGAGAGAAACAATCATAATTAGCGTCGTCTCCCTCAGGCAAGTGCTCTCCTCCCTCGACTCTCCCCTCCGCTTTGCTATCCTCCAACAGCTGCTACTAGCAGACATTTGAATGCTCTGGCTCGCTCTCATCTGGGAACAGATTCCTAAACGGCTTCCTCTGTTCATCTTCCTCGTGGTGCTTTTCTTCTGCTTCGGACTCCTCCTTTATGTAGGGTTGCAAAGAGTCCATCTTCTTCAAGGCAGGTTTCAGCATGTTTCTTTCGAAGCTGAAGTTGTTGGACTTTGCTGGAGGTTGTACATTGTGACTCTGTTTGATGTTTTACAACTCTTCGATATGTAGTGTGAACGTCTGCTCAAGGGATTGCACAAAGTGGTCGAATTTTTATTGAATGTTGTCCTCAATCCTGATCATCTTCTTTGGGGCACGTTCTTGTACCTCGCACAGGCCACTGAGCTGTCTTACCTATTCTTCCAGTCGGTAAACAGAGTCCTGATCCAAGCGTTTTTTGGCTTAGTTTTGCAAAGAGCCCAGCCTGTTTAAAGCATTTTGGATTTTATTGGTCAAATCTTCAGGTTGGTTCTGCGTAATACAACAAATACTGAGTCTCTGTAGCTCAAGATAAGCTATCTGTCCCTCACTCTCTGCTACTCTATTGTCGAAATCAGCGAGTCGTAGTATCCGTCAACCTGGTTGAGGTCGTTTTGATACAGCTGTGCCGCTGCTTCTTTCAGTTTTCTCACTCTCTCTTTCTTCGCATTGAGCTTGCTTACAACATCTCCAATCATATTTGCCAGTTGTCCACCCTGTTGACCATGGCCCCCCTTAGGTTCATCTTCGATCTCTTCGACTTTAAAACCCTGCTGGATGAGTTGAATTGCACATTTGGAACAGTAGTACATGGGTTCCTCTTCTTCGTCGTCCTCGTTGTTGTTGATCACTCTGTACTTAGCCTGCAATTAATGTTCAAATACCTTTTTGTTGTCTCTATTAAGACACATTAGTGACCCGTCATCCATGTACTCTCCGATTCCGAAGTTCTCATGGGTTACGGATTACCGAACAGCTGCTTTAAACTTGTTTGACTCGAACCTGCCTTGGGTTTTACTGTCAAGCATAGCCTTTTGTCCAAAGCCTAACATACTGTTCCCACTGTTGGAAGTCCTAATCACCTGCTGGAACTGCTGTTGCTGTTTCTTGCCACAATTCTTGATAATGTCGTCGATAACCTCATTCTTCAACTTCTTATCTTCGTTCATGTGGCTTGGAGACTTATCCTTTTGTAGAAGACCATTCGGGCTTAGATTTGCTTGGCTGTTCTTTCTGCCTCCCAAAAGCTTAAAGCTGTTTGAGGATCTGAGTCCTTCTTGCTGTTCCTTTTAGTTGGGTTCCATTCTGCCTCCGGTTGTGGCATACTTATCTAAAGCAGGGGGCTCATTCTGCGTCATACCGTACTGCATGTAGGCTTTAAGTCCTTCTGTCATCTTGTTGAACGGAGACAGTGTTCCACCTCCAACCTTCTATCTAATGAGGGGCGATTTAGTTCTGATTTCTTGGATCTAGGGGACTCCCGTGGTGGGCTTGATCTTTATTGCTAGTTTTCCTGGCGATCTAAATTATCAACCAAAATTACGGTTGCCCAAGGTTTGTCTGCTGGTTCTATTTGTTGATCCTGGCAAGGAGCGGAGAGGCTATGCGCTAACTAGTGCCTCTTCTCGCAAGAGAAATCGGGGTGTTGTTGGTTTAATTGTTCCCAATAAGGCGGGGCCGATTGGGAGTACAAATCTTGGTGCCGATGGTCAATGCCTGCTAGGAGGGCGTCCTGAGAAGGTATTGGCCGGGGGACTGCTTACTGAGCAAAGATCCGAAATCGTTTGTATTTTTCGACATCTAACAGTCAATATTTCTTATAAAATGAGTTTATTATCCCTGTTAAAATAAGTAACAGATCTATTGGTCAGAACATCTGCGCCTCTTCGGCCATTTTAAGCTAACGTTGCCTTTTTACTAAAATTAGCACTTCTCCCAATTAGGTTGAGCCCTAATCAGTAATATGATTTAGCTTACCAAGTAACACCAGCACGATTAACTACTCGAGTCCCAATAAGTTCCCGAGATCTCCTAGCTCGATCTTTCTGCAATCACTGAGTAGTCGCAAAAGCAACCCACGGTCATAATCGAACTGGGAACATCGAAGGGCAAAAAGCATCTCAAAAAGAAGAGGAAAATAAAACCTGCAGATTTAGGACTTAGCAAAATACTTAAGCAACCTATTTAGCAACTCCTCCAAGGACAGCTTCCTGCAGCGGAGGCCAACTTGTCTTCAGTTTTAGTGAAGGTAACCCTAATTACTATGTAGTAAATCTAAAACAGGCGGCGACTTGCAGAAGATAAGGTATACAACTCAGAGGCTGGAGAGAAATCAACCTACCTCGAGTTTGTCTACAAGCAAGAGACAGAAATGAAAAAGATCGACAGGGAAGTTCTGGAGGAGATGCTTTCAGAAAGGATTTCGCGAGTTCACAAGAGAATCTAAGAGGGGACCTTGGAGGTTTGCAAAAAAGTAGTTATCCAGTAAAACAGAAACCTCCAGAACAAGATATTGGATAGCTGCTGAGAGAGCAACAGGGCCAAATCAAAGGCAAATTACGGGAACTCAAAGACGGGATTGTGTTTATGATGGAAAGCTCTTTTATGAATAGTCCAGAGGTGACCGAAGGCTACTTTTCTGCTAACAACCCTAAAACTAAAGAAGCGGAGGACTTTGTGAAGAAAATGAATGAGCAAAGAGAACAGCAGAGGAAAAGGTTTGAGGAAATCAGGCTAAAGTAGCAGTAAGCGAGACAAAAACTTGAGTAGGAAAACAATAAAGTGAAGAAGGATAGTCTATCGGAAAGACACTTAAAAATAAAGTAGAGGCACTAAAAGCGCAGGTAAGAGAAACTCAAAAGCGATCAAGAGAGTGAGCGAAAAGAACGAGAGTTCAACGAATTTATGAAGAACTACAAAGCAACAGTCCCGTTGTACAAGAAGAAGTAGTAGTCTTATATTAGTAACTTTCAATTTCCACAATCGGAAGAGTATATGAAGAAACTAGCTGAAATAAAATAAAAGCATCGCCCAATGTAAATCGAGGATCTCGAATAACACGAAAAACGGTACTTCTAGTTGAGGGAATAGCTGCAGAAGCAACGAAGAGAAGAACGCATAATGCACAGGCGGTAGTTCAAGCGGAGCAGCTAATATTATCGAGGTAAGTTTTACGATATTGTACAATAAAGCATAGAGAAGTAAAAATAGTTCTAAGACCCCAAAGATATCGAAAGACAGAAGAAAGTCAAGCAACTTGCCTACGCTTCGATAATAAAAGAGAGGTTTGTGCCAAAGGTCGACGCGTAGAAAAAGAAGGAGTTGGAGGAGCTGATAATCAAAAACTAAAAGTGGAGGTAAAGAAGATCCAAGACCTCACGGAAGCAAAACTTAGAGGGCGATGTGATAAACAACTACGGTGAGGCAGAATACCGATAACCAAACGCGAAGGCTGACGGGTTGAAGAACTTAGAAGTTCTCAAGAGATTGGTGCACAACTATAAGAAAAGAAAGGATGTAAGTTAGTAGACGCCGAGAGCAGTATCTGTGAGCCTTGAGGTGCCTCGTATTGACTACTTGAAACAGCTGAGAGAGAAAAGGGCGACAGCGCAAACGGCCAGAAAGATAGAGGCTGATTATGCCTAAAGCAGTCCGATTCAAGACGTAGATTCCTACCAAAGGATGAAACTCAAGGCTTCTCTGTTTGACAAACATGCGTAGCGTCGATAAAGATATGTCAGACACAATAGATAGTCTCCCATAGCGACAATCGAAGAGAGTGGACGGTTAGAATAGGACTATCTTTCTTCCATCCGAGCCAAGCTGGCTCTTCTGCACGTTCACAAAGACCAAAACACCATAGAGTGAGTCTAATAACTCTTGCGTCACTGATGATCATGCTTGTTTTTCATTCATAACTATGCTTTCTTGACAGGAGGGGTTGTTCCAGGAGGCCAGTGCATCTGTGATCCTCCCAGCAGGTGTACATGAAGATGGAAAACAGTTTGGCCTGCATCCTCCCCATCGTTGATGACAATTCTAAATCCCTTCTCGAGGTTGAGTTGCTTGGCAATTTTGGAGGCGGTGACCATCAACCTTCCAAGGATGTCGATGTTTTTGTCTTCGGCCTACATGAGGTTATGAGTACTTTGTTAAGTCCGGTGAGATTATCCTTGTGTTTGGGGATGATGAGGACGTGGACTGGTGCAGCAGGGCTAATATCCTCAAAGGCATAGACGTACTCATCTTCATACACCTTTTTGGAAGGAATCTCTTGGTTGATGATTTTATCAAAGATAGTAGGCTTGCTGTCAACCATTTCGAGTTATTTTACAAATCTGAGACTACAATGTAATGCAGACGTTTATTTTTGTTTCGTATGTTGGTTTACAATTATGACTTGAGTCTCTTAGTGATTTTATTGATGTGGCATACTAACTATGTGATTTGATAGCAAATCACTAAAGCATTAGTTGTCAACCTAAATCGTTTGAGTCATAAAGATCATTTGCAAAAAAAATTGAGTGTTCGATCATTTTTGTGAGTGGACTATTGTTGGAAACTGTTCAATGGGGGACAGACTTTGGCTTATTAGCATCTTCATTAATCCTAATTAACTGCTCGCTATGTTTTTGCCTAGTTAGATGTTACTGATAAAAGTAGATTCATTTCGAATCAACTCGTACTTGATCCGCAATTAAAAATTATGATAATTCCACCATATTCTGGATATTTTAGATGCGTACAAATGCCTATCTGACTATCTTATTTTTACTTTCAATTTATGTACTAAACCATTCGTATAACTTGTCTAAAAGTAACTTCCCTGGTTATTTAATGGTAAAACAGTGAGTTGGTAGTACCCTACTCATCATTATTGCTTTCGAACTGTCTCTTTACACACAAATACACCCTAATAATCTACCTGCCTTGCCTAATCTTTAATACGAACGAATAAACTAATTAATCATAAATGTGTTGTTTAATATGTAATTAAGTTGTTGATGAAATATTTTATTTCTGACTAATTATTTGTTCATTTAATTAATTCCTGTAGCCACTTCTTCTCCCTTATATTGCTGTATCCAACAGTATCCTAATAATCCACAATAACTTTCATACTATCGTCCCCGTCTCAGCAACTTTCCACTGTTATTTCACTATTTTGTTTATTAGCTTCTGACTTTCAAACAACTAAATACAATCTATAACTACTACCAATCTAATCTTTATCTCGTACTCTAAAGTAAAAAAATGAGGATTACGAACACAACAATGAATATAATTAAATATATGGACTTATCATCTGAAATATTGGTAGACCACAGTGGGAGTAATGGAGTAGTACACTGCAGGATAAGAGATGACTGCTGGTTGAGCATATTGATAAATACCCACAGGATGGAATATTTAATTGGAGAGCGTTAGAGTTGAAACGGACTGTGGTGCAATGTACAAATGCTCAGAATATTGGCCATTGTTGATTTCTGTGGGGCTCTCTTTCTGTGGTTAGATTGGCTTTAGATCTTCATCGAAGAAAATATCTGTATCTCTTCTCCGAGCTCTGTCAGTTTTAATTCTCGTTGATTCACTGCGAAAATTAAGTTGCTGGATTTTACCATTTTTAATGCATTTGTAGATATTATTCATCTGCAGGGTAAGACTCCACAATCCGACCTATTCAAAGGCAGTTATTCCAAAGTTGTAGTCCAATAACTGTCTTTTTATATCTGAGTAACATCTGGGGTACCTTCGCATCTATCGAATAGGTTCGTCTAGTTTTAGCTTAGCCTTGGCCTGCACTACTCAGAAACCGCCAATACACTCAATAGGCAGCGATTACTGATTGCTTTTATACCTTTTGCTCGGCAATAAATCTTTATGTGCTTGTTGGTCCGTCGAACAATCTTGCGGAAAGTAGAGTAGAACCTATTCTTAACTGAAGTGTAACTTCTGAGTAATGCTCTTAACTACCTGCCCAATGTTTCCGATATCGTTGACCAAGCATTCCCCAAATCATGTTGTAACTCAAACAGTTGAAGACTCTCTTATTGAGACCATATCTAACGGTCAGATTTAATTGGGGCTAACTTAATTTCCGGATCTGAGTTTCTGTTCGAAGTAAAATGACCAAGAGAATCTTGTTGAAGGGGTTCGTAAACCTATGGTTCCTAAACTTTGTGATTGGAAGCAAGCGTATGTCGTTGTTAGTAAGCTTTGTTTTGGGTTTTCATTCGAAAAGACATTTAATTATACTTAAAGTATTGAATTTACACGTTTAACACCAAATCTGTCAGTGCTACTTAGCTGCCGTCCAATATCATTGCAGATAACATCCTAAATCAAACAAATCAACACTCCCTTCAAGTTTGGAGTCAGAAATCTTAAGATACCTAAAGGCAACGGACTTTCGTTAAAATAAGGATTCTTTTTTTACTGCCAATCGCAAATATTTAAACTCTTTATTCCAGATTGTTGAAAAAACAGCCTAGACTAACCTACCAAGAGATTTCTGAGTGGAGAGCCTTAAGTTATCGGAAGTGAATGGGTTAATTTTAAATAAATGTCTCATACATACTACTATCTTAGCTCAAAATTTGCAGAACTATTATTCTTAACTATTTTTTAGAGTTAAATGACACACATGGATATTGTTTTAGTTCTTTTCCACCGCAATTTATTCCTACAACTACCCAATTCATTAGATATTTCCAAAACATTCGAGTAGTACTCAACCAAATAAGGACAAGTCATACACACTCAACCCTCTGGCAGGCCAACCTTCTGTATGGACATACACTTTCGGTTTATCGACTAAAGTGTCATTACGCTAAATCTTCCACATTACATGACCTTTAAAAGAGTATCCGAGATGTTGGCGAAGCTACGGTAGGTCCCGCCCTCCTAAATAAGGATGATTTACGCTGGAAGACAGCTCGAGAACAGTCGGGCATTTATGGATGAGAGTGGTATTCAGAAATAGACCACAATACACGTGATAGTAGGAAAGGGAAAGTGATTCTACCGAACAGCCTCTGGATATGCATACCAGATAGGTCATTAAGCACTGAATTAATGTATAACTTGGCTATTTCAATACTGACCAAACTCTATCAATATGGCTGTCATGTTATCACAGCCAATTTCCTCCGAAGTGCACTTGGCAACCATTCCTAACAGCATGTTCTCAACAACCGTCTTGGATTCAATAGGCATGCTCTTCTGATTGACCAGGTAGTCGATCATCTGTTGGCTATTAGTTACATATCTTTACCATATTCCGTCGCACCCCATTATTATGAACTCGTCGTCGGCATGCCTCTCCACCTTCTTGACGTCGGGGTGGCAGGTTATCATCTGCTCATGGTATTCTAATTTACTGTTTGTTTTGTAGTCGAAATCCCCCAAAGCTCGAGTCAGGTTCAACCCTCCGTTGACTCGGCCTCCCATGATCACGCCCCCAGCCTTTTCGATCCTTTCCTTTTACCTGGGGTCCTCGGGTTTGTGGTCTTCAGATAGTATCACTAGCTTTCCCTTTCGGCAGAGGGCAGCTCTCGAATCGCCCGAGTTGGCCACATAGTAGAAGTCTTTGTCGAACACTAACACGTTGGCTGTGCATCCTAAACTATTTCTAAGGATACCTGTGCTTCCTCCAATCTTTTCCTCCTCCATGGCGTTGGAGTTGGAGGTTTTGCGGAACTCGCGGAGTTACTCAAAGGCTTTGGGAGTCTGCAGAAGCTCATCCATCCGCTTGAAAGTCTAAGTAAGTGCCTTTGAGATGTCTCCGCTGGAGAAGGCTTCCGAGTTTTTGAGTTCCTCGAGGAAATGGACCTACATGAACTTGCTAACCTAAGGACCTGAGTCGATGCTGATCTACCTCCGTGGCCATCGAATACTCCGAACACACAGTAACTCTTCCCTTGCTTGTCAGTAATATTCAACTCGGCAATTTTGGCATCTTCCATGGTCTTGCGCCAGCCCTGCATCTCTGCGGTGGTGTATTTGACACCGTTACCAGATCCTGACTTGGTTTAGATCTTTTTATTTGGCTAACTAAGATAGGGACCCATAAGTTACTAAATATCTATTGATTATATTTCATTCTCCACCAACTCACTTAATATTCTGATACTATTATTAATCATCCATCAAATAGCACTATCTAAATCAACCGTTAATCATAGCAGGAGCGGACGATCAGAAAGTAATATTTCTTAAAGTATCAGTGTAAGACTTTAGGTCTTAATATTTTTTAGCTTAGTTACATGGAACCATTGTTGGATCCCAAAGGAGACAGAGTAGTTAAGAACGTCCCACATCCTCCTCACAGACCCCTCGCTCCTTAGAAACTATTTAATGGGTCCCAAGTGAATTGGGAACTGCTTAGAGACCACCTGAAGAAAGAAGGAAGAGTTGGAACCCAGTAACTTTTCAAGATACTCGACATGAGCGCATCCATTCTCAGTAACTTTTGGTCAATTTCAGAAAGCTAACCTAACCTGCTTGAAATAACTGACCCAGTCACTGTCGTCGGCGATATCCACGGACAATACTATGATTTTCTCAAACTTCTCGAAATAGGGGGCTCCCCTGCCAACAACAGGTATCTCTTCTTAGGAGACTACGTCGACAGGGGCGTTTTTTCTATCGAGGTCCTTCTGCTTGTTCTGTCCCTCAAAATTAATTTTCCTGAAAATGTGTTTCTCCTGAGAGGAAACCACGAGTGTAGGCAGATGACCTCGCATTTCAACTTTCGCTCCTAATGTAACTCTACTCCAACTTAGGCCTCTACAAATACAACCAGATGGTGTACGATCGAATAATGGAGTTGTTCGACAAGCTCCCAATCGCCTGCATTCTGAATGGAAAATTCTTCTGTGTGCACGGAGGTATCTCGCCAGATCTAACAACCGCCCAGGATCTCCTCAAGATGAGTAGATTCGTATAAATTCCCAAAAGCGGACTATTCTGTGACTTGATGTGGGCAGACCCAGCTGACAGTAATGATGGAAACACAGCCACTCCTTTCCTACAGAACTAGGTGAGAGGATGCTCCTACTTTTTCGGTTTCAACCCAGCCAAGGGCTTCTTGGAGAGGAGCAAATGTATCAGCATAATTAGGGCACATTAAGCCCAACCAGAAGGATACAGGATGTACAGATGGAACGGTGCTGGACACTTTCCAACTGTAATAACGATATTTTCGGCCCCAAACTACTGCGACGTATACAAAAACAAAGGAGCCATCCTCAAACTTAAAGTAAGTGTCTGGATTAAAACAGAATAGTGTGTTGGATATTCAACAATTCAACAATGAGCCTCACCCATACCTGTTGCCTAACTTCATGGACCTTTTCAAATGGTCGATCCCGTTTGTGTCTGAGAAGATCACAGAAATGCTGTACCATCTCATAAAGCCAAGCGGCAAAAAATAGAAGCTCAAGGTCAAGGAGCAGGCTCCAGCCGAAGAGGATGCCTTTGACGATGCAGAAGCATTGTAGTTTTTGTAAACTCTGTTGGATATGCACAAATAGTAGGTGCAGAAGAACATCTAGCTAACCAAAACAGTAGGAGACAGCAAGCTGATAGAGCAGGGGTTCAAGAGTTCAGCAATCGGAGCTGGAGACAATGCTTTTGAGCAGACCAAAAAAATAGACAAGGAGAATGAAAAACGGCCCTAAATGCTCTGATTGATGATTTATGGCTCAGTATGCCACTCTGTAGTAGAATTAATAGTTGAGAATAACAAAATCGATGAGATGTGCTTGAAGCTGGAAACAAGGGTAAGGAGCGGGGCAGACAGTATGGGAGGTGGATTAGGAGATCCGACGGCACGTAGGAATTGAACCAACTCGACCATTGAGGTTAACTCTGTATGCGAAACGGTCTGAACTCACTAAACAATTAGAAAACTCAAATCGCTTAAAACTTTAAGTAACTTATTATAGATTCCAACAGATATTTTTAGATGACATGAAGAGCTCTTCAGTTAATTTTCTCTTAGTTGGCAGTTCTTGTAAATAATATTATCAGTGACTCCTTCTGATTTATTTCAAAATTACTCTAGATAGGATCCTAACCTCAGCTTAAAATTATATCTGTAGTGGCTTTAAATTATTTAAAAATGATATGTCTTTTCGTAAGGTTGATTTTGTACACCTGCTCAAACAAAATAGTATTGATGGTGGATCATTTAAACACTCATAAGATTGTATTGTTGAGTATCTAATGTATTGATGAAAATATTTGAGTTTTTTATGTCTAAATGCTATTATTACCCAATACAAATGGTGAATACTGGAAATGCAGGAGAAGAAAGTTTCACATTGAGTAGAACAAGCTGAAAATTAATTTTAAATCTTTATGATCTACGCAAGATAAGCCCTGCGATTAACAAGTTAAATCGTAGACTAATAAGTGCGAGTGCACTGAGGAGAACGATAATAAGTGATCACAAAAGCCAGAAACCTTATTTGGTTTGAATTTTTAACTCTGCTTGCACTTTGAGCGAATATATGAAACTGCCGATGATCTAACTACAGTTGTATGATAACTAAATCTTGATATGTGGTTTTGAGTTGAGGTTTGGATAAAATGATGAGGCTTAGAAACAATTTAAATAATTTAGGGGATTATCAGTCAACTAAACTACTTTCAACGCTTATACATATTGGAGTGAGGCTTCTAGTGAGCTTGATGCTTGATGCTAATATTTAAAAGTTGTCGTTTTTGTTGAATCCTGTCAACATCCATGAGTAGGTAAGCTCATAAATTAACTTTAGCTGTACTGTTGACAGTTATGGCCTGGTGTAGAGACTTGAGGCCTCAAGAGAGGTATATGAAATAAAAATAAATTTAAGATCCTCAACTTGTTTTAACTCATTCCATAGTCTTACTTAATCAACTTAACAGCCTATGATTTGAATATTTGGGATGGTAAAGCCTGCTAGAGTTTCTCTCAGGGGCAAGCAACGAAGCTTATATAATTCTGACAGAGAAATTTAAATCGCGGGTGTTCGGGACTTATCATTTTGATCGGTTGGGGCGTATGGCTTCAGATTAGACAGAGATTTAGCTGCAAAGGCAACAGCTTGATATTCGAAGGAGACAGTAGAGAACAATGATGCTATTGGAATATGCTAAACTTTGTGAATTTACTAGGTTTGTAGGAATTGGTAATTCCGAAAGTTTCATCTAAATAATGATGAGGCTGAAAAAATATTATAATTACGCCTTTACCATACGAAAGCCAAATGGCTCATCCTAATGAGATTAGTAAACTCAATCGAATACAATTCAAATCAAAGATTATCACACAGAAGATTCCGATCGAAGCACAGTTTTTGAAGGATTGTTCGGCCCTTCCAGCAGCTTAACCTGACCCTACGTAAGCACTGCAGGTCTCAACTTGAGCTTGAGAAGTCGAAGTTCGTCTAGATTCGCTTCAACGACCCTTGTTCGATTAATTCCGATTGTTGGGTTTGTGCTTTTTTGATTGTAGTTCATTAGAAAATTAATTATTATCCACATTGAATCGTTGACAAGGATTTAAATACAATCTTCAGACTTCCGAGAGGTTTCAAGGTACTAATGGAACCCTAGGTTCTACAATTTGAAAGACAATAGAAGTATTTAAACGTATTGACCTCATCTGTTTCAAAGCACTGCAGATGTTAGTTGATATGCTTCAAAAGAAGTTTTAAAAGGGCGGATACTTAATATTTTGAATATTACAAACATTACTCAAAATGCTACTAACGTCTTAATACTGTTTAATATGATCAACACTTAACGATCGTCATTCAATGAGACTGCACAGATTCAATTCAGATGCTGAAAACAAGGAGTTTATATTCTAAATTTAAAAGCCTGAAGATTGATAAGAGGGAACTGAAATTTCCTAAGTTATTAAAAAAAGTTATGTATGTTCTCTAACAACTTCAACTTGTTTTTATTTATCAGAGTTAGTCAGGAAAGGAAAAATAAATATCAAAGCAGACCCTCCAACTCATCCTTTCAAGTTGAAGTATTCACTGTTTGAGTTATGCATAATCGATTCAAATATTTTCTGGAGAACGAAAGGAATACTTAAAATTAGACAAACACATTTTTGTTTAGCAGTTACATATGAGTAAATATCTTACTTTAAGTCACCACCTGCTTATGGGAACACAAACCAAGTGTTGAAATGCCCATTTAAACAATATTCGCTTTAGGGCCTTCTGTTTGTAACGTAAGGGTGTTTGTTTATTTGAGAGGTTAGATAATGCGATAAATTTGATGAAATCGCCATATTGAGGAAATGAAGTATTAGTTATAAACCATAATTATAAGCAGCGGGACTAGTTTCTCATATATTCGAATGCACTGGGAGCTTTGAGAGAATAATTCGCAACAAGGACACTCTAACAGCTTCGACAACCCTTTATAAGGCGATTTAAAAATAACATCAGTTCGGACTTCTTCAGAAATACAAATATTAAGGGAGTAAATCAAATTAAAGAGAATCTGAAGTTGATGATTGCCAACAAAGCTGAGGTAGTTCTACAGTTTAGTATCAATAAATCAATGCATGATGGGACTAAGTCGAATAAAATGGGTGAGCAGTTCCAATGGGTCAGGTAATCAAATCAGTTTGGGTTGAATGGATATTTGGAATTGATTCTTGGCCAATAGCTTTGCAGGATTCAGAAGAAAAATGATCGACCGCGTCCGTTCGACCGGTCAGCGTCAAAACCGTGTTTAACGTCGTCCGCTGATTGTTTTTCGTCAACGAATCATCATCTACCCTCACGCTCGACAATCTGACGTCTTTCTTCGTTCATCATCAGCTCTGAACGAGTCTGGCCTGCCGGATCCGTGAGTCACCCATTCCACTTTTGTTATCTGTCATGTATCGCTGTCAATGACGCATTCCGTTCGTTCTCGAGTCCGTTCCCCTTTTCCTGTTCGTTTGAATTGTTTCTCTTTATGTGTAAATTGTCCAATCGATCGAATTTAGATTTTCAGACGCTTCGGTTTGAAGACGATACAAAATGTCTGACTTCGGGACGTTGTCCCTTAAATGGGATCCGAAAAACTTAGAAATCAAGACTATGTCCGTGGAAAAGACTCTGGAGCCTTTGGTGTTGCAAGTCACCACCCTTGTCAATACTAAAGGTCCGAGTAAAAAGAAGAAAGGTAATCAAATCAATTTATGTTTCAAATTAGGAAAGTTGTAAGTTAGTTTATAGATTAATCCTTATTTTTTGATTTAGGAAAATCTAAAAGAGCCAGTGCTCTTGTGGGAACTGTCGAAAAAGCTACAGAAAATTTTATTGAAAAAGGTGAAATAATTGCGTATGAAAATCCTGATATTACCCAAGAAATGTTGGCTGCCGTCGAAGAAGTTAGAAAGACAGGTTAAAATTTTATTTTGCTTTGTTTTTCTTTAATTTTATTTAAGTGAAATTATATTAGTACCGTACTTTGTTCGAATAGGTGCTGCAATGTCTTTAGCAGCGAGAGAATTTTCCGAGGAACCTTGCGCATCGGCTAAAAGAGGAGCCATGGTAAGAGCGGCTCGTAGTTTACTTTCAGCAGTGACACGTTTACTTGTACTCGCCGACATGGTTGATGTACATCTTCTACTTAAAAGTCTTCGTGTTGTAAGTTTAAATTTCGTTTTAATCCATTTGTTATATCCTGTTTCTGTACTTTCTTCATTTTTTGTTTTATTTTAGGTTGAAAACGATCTTGACAATTTGAAAAATGCTTCATCACAAGGGGAACTTATTGAAAACATTAAGCAATTTGGCAGAAATGCAAGTCAGTACTTATTGTTTTGTTAAAAGTACATTCTTAATTTTTAGGAATGGATGATACCGATAATTTTTAATTTTTAGACGAATTAATGAACCAGGCAGCTAAACGTCAACAAGAATTAAAAGATCCTCAAATGAGGGACGATCTTGCTTCAGCTAGGGCTGTCCTCAAAAAACATTCCACAATGTTACTCACTGCTTCCAAGGTTCGATATTTTGAAAAATGGATAATTATGATACGTTTTTCAATTGATTTTTTAAATTACTTATTTTTTATTTAATTAGGTTTACGTGCGTCATCCAGAATTGGCAGCTGCCAAGGCAAACAGAGATTACGTTTTGCGTGCTGTATGTGCCGCAGTCGGTGCAATTGCTAGTGTTGCTCAAGGTCGCACTCCTCCAGTTTCTACTCCTCGTCATGGACCTGGAGAATTAGCTCATGCTCTCGATGATTTTGATGTGTGTATTTCAAGTCTATAGATTTTCTTGTCAATAATTTTGTTTTATTGAAAATTCAACCTTTTAATTACAGGAAAGAATGGTTATGGAGCCATTGCAATATAATGAAGTGAGAACCAGACCTTCTCTTGAAGAACGGCTTGAATCCATCATTTCTGGTGCCGCTCTTATGGCTGATTCATCTTGTACACGGTCAGTATAGATATATGTTTTGGAGTCATGGTTAAATTCTCCAGCGTTACTAAATTTGGTCATTTATTTTCAGCGATGAACGTCGAGAAAGAATCGTTGCTGAGTGCAATGCTGTTCGTCAGGCTCTACAAGATCTACTTCAAGAATATATGACAAATGTAATGTATTCATTTAAATGTTTCATATAATTAATTGAAAATATAATATGTTAAAATTGTTATGAACGGTTAAATTTTTTCACTTCGATGTGTAAATAACAATGAAAAAAATTGCACATATTATAAAACTTTTTCTGTAACTTCCAATAATTTTCATTGCTATTTATCTCTTGCTTAACTTGGCTCATCCAGCTGCAAGCACTGCGTTCAGGAGTACCGGTAATTTAAGTAGATGGTGTTATTTTATTGCTGCACTCCAAAAAGCACTATCCATGATTATTTCGGCACATGTTGCACCAAACTTGTGTCTTCGCATGAACTATTTAATATTTTTAAAACATGTTCTTTATTTTGTTTCACTTTATATTAATAGCCACATAATACAATAATTATTTAGCCCCCTCCCCCCCCTCAACACTCAAACCATTTTTCGTTTACGTAAAATTGTTTTACTTTGCGTAATAATATCATTCCTATTTCATTTCAGGCTGGAAACAAAGAGCAATCTGATGGACTTGAACGTGCTATCGATCAAATGTGTCGTAAGACTCGTGACTTGCGTCGCCAACTTCGTAAAGCTGTTGTGGATCACGTCTCAGATAGGTAACATAAATCCTCATTATAAATATTGGAATGTTTCACCTGGGATTAAAATTTAATGTTATTTTTAGTTTTCTAGAGACCAATGTTCCTCTTCTCGTTTTGATGGAAGCAGCTAGAAATGGCCAAGAAAAAGAAGTGGAAGAATATGCAGTAGTTTTCACTGAACATGCCAATAAACTCGTAGAAGTCGCAAATCTTGTATGCTCTATGTCCAACAATGAAGATGGTGTTAAAATGGTGCGTCACGCCGCAAGTCAAATAGAAAATCTTTGCCCGCAAGTATGTTATCAAAATATTACAGTCATGTTTTAGAAAGGAAAATTTCTTTTTTATTGTTTCTATTTGTATTTAGGTCATCAATGCTGCACGTGTTTTGGCTGCTCGAGCTCGTTCTCGTGTCGCTCAAGAAAATGCCGAAGTTTTTGCCAGAGCTTGGGAACTTGGAGTTCGTTTACTTACTGAAGCAGTCGATGATATAACTACCATTGATGATTTTCTTGCTGTCAGCGGTGAGACAAAAATACTTTTTGAGATCTTCAAAAACTTTCATTGTTATTTACTTAATTTTTCTATCAAATTTATTCATTTTTGCAGAGAATCACATTCTTGAAGATGTGAATAAATGTGTTGTCGCTTTACAAGAAGGGGATGCTGATTCTTTGGATCGCACTGCAGGTGCTATTCGTGGTCGTGCCGCTAGGTATTTACTATATATCTTCATCTTAATTAATTCTGGTTTGATTTATCTCTTTCTAACGATTATATATTTTTATCAGGGTGTGTTCTGTTGTTACACAAGAAATGGACAATTATGAGCCGTGTATTTATACCAAACGAGTTCTTGAAGCTGTCAACGTTTTGTGTGATCAAGGTATGTTATTTTTTCATTCAAATAATCCATTCCTTTTATATTCTTTATTATTTATATTAATTTATATATACAAAAATGTACACATAGTTTTTAATTACATCATTATGGATATCACCTTTTAGATTATTGATAATCATGATTTGAATTGTGTTTGAATTATCTTACCAGCTCTTTTATTCCATTTGCGTTGCCGTTTCTTGATATTTTATTTTAAATATATTTTTAATGATTAACCTTGGAGACCGTGAGGTTTGCTACCCTTTTCCTCTGTGTATGGATGATTTTTTATGAATTCCAAAGATCGCAGAATTGCTTCTGGAACCGGTGGTGGTGTGGGTAAATGAGCACCCTAAAAAGCAAATGCTTAAAATTAGTATTCAAAATTGATCGATATTACTACAGATGTTCAGATTTTTACCTGTGGTTGGAAACCATTTTCATCTGCTGTATAACTTAATTCATAATGTTGTCCATCTTTGTCGGTCCATCCAACAGATCCTTGCACTTCTAATGCTTCTTCCTTCTATGAATATAAAATTATTGATAATGCATTTTCAATTTACCATCACTAAATTTTATATGGTGATTATTCTGATCTTTCTTACTTGTCCTGTTTGTTTGAGGGATCCATGTTCAACAGCTTTTATTCCATTGCCAGTTTCATAATGCCATTCATAAACTCCATCTACACCTATATCGTAGCCTTGCTTGACAATAGGTGCATAATCTTTTTGCTGATGATCGGCTGATACAATCAGCAACGAAGCGACAAGTAAAAAGGAACAGATTAAGAACTTCATCTGCAAAATATGTTTAATTATTAATTAAATATTTGGTTAATTTAAAAAATATTGTTAACCAATTTATCCACCTTGCAAGATCAAATGTGATCAGTATACTGTTTCAAATTTTATTTGGTACCCCTTTTATATGTTAACGGTCACCTCTATCTTCTCGTAATTTTCATGAATTCTAATATTCAGAACTCGAATGTCGCTCTTCAACAAATTTGTTGTATTAATTCTCATTTTTATTTTCTATTTTTGCCATATTGATGAACTATTTGCAAATATACAAGGTTAGCTAGTGTTATTAATTTTTTTCATTTATTTAAATTCCTACACTAGCTTTTATATCTACACTATTATAAATAGTATAATATAACAAAGTGATAATTTTATAATTTGCTGCTTGATATATGAACGAAAAATATATGTGGTTTTTTTATATTATTAAAATAAAGAATCTTTTTATGCCTCAGTTGATCTTCAAATAAAAACCCTTTGTGCGATTTACCCTTTTTCTATTTTGCTTCAAAAAATTTGCTATAGTAATTTATAAACATTTCTAAATTGCCTAATATCAAATTTCAGGTTTTTTTTTATAGTACATTCACAATAAACAGTGGTAATGATTATTTTGAATATAATTTTGTCGAAGAGCTTTGCTATAAAAAAACCTGTATTTTCCAAATATATTCATGATATCTATTAGTTTGCAAGGCAATCCAGTAATCTTCAATAGAAATGAATCCTTTTTTGTGGTTTATGACAAATATAACTTTTATTGGTTTTTAAAGTCTGTTTGTTCTGTTTCACATTTTAATTTTTAAATAAGTTTTATAATTAATATTACATCTTAAATTTTCAGTTAGTGGCTAAATGTACATATTTATCATTCTCACTTCATCAAATGACTTCATAATTTAATTTTTTTTGACTTTCCCTTTGTGATAAAAAAAATGAACCAGATTTCTAGTTACTATGATGGAAACTATTTGCCTCACTCATAACTTAATTAATTTCTTGAGAAACTAGTAAAAAAGATTTAGTGATCTTCAAATATACATAAAAAATACTGATTTCACTAACCATATTTTTCAAGATAGTTAAGTTGTCATGTACAAGTAAAAAAACTCTGTATTTGACCACTGAGAAATTAGATGGAAGTTTTGATTTTTATTCCTGTTTCAAAGCTTTGAGGAATGTTAAAAAATAATACGTAAAAACAAGGCTTCAATTATATTATTGTGTAAAAAAAATCAATAAAAATTTATGGAAATATGTATTATTTCAACTGATTTAATAAAAAAAATCGTGACTTCGTTACTTCAAATGATAAAGGCTGTAATTACAGAAAAATAGGCCAATTTGAAATATTGTGTGCAAAGTAAAACTAAATAGTGTTTATCACCTTATGAAATTAAATAAAAAGTTTTCAACACTTGCTTATAAACCACCAATTAAATAATTTCCTTTATATCATGGTACATCAGCAGATTTTCTACATTTTAGAAATACGTGTATGGTGATAACTTTTCAAATCAATATCTCTGTAATTTGATTGAGTATAACATTATCTTTCTTGTAATAGATATAAATAGTTGTTTTTTTTTCCAAATTTTGAAAACTTCATAATTTCCAAAAACGTCAATTTTTCAAGGGATTACAATTTCTTTAACCACCACTGTATATATTTTATAAATACTTTTAGATTACCAATATATAAACATACTTTGTAATTTTATTTGAAAATCAACTATGCATCTTGATCTAATATTATCTAACATACCATTAAATTAAGTAAAACCATTATTTTAAATATTATGGCTATGTTAAATCTAATAATAGTAAACTGTTTTATATATCCTTAAATGAATCTAATTGTTATTCAATTTATGTTACAATCAATTTCATAATTAGTATTATTTGATTTTTTCACGGCTTCATATGATATTTTATGTAATCTTGATCTGATAATCTAAATGATCTTGTAAAGTCATTATTTATTACGATTTTATCTTTTATGATTAAAAATTTCTCAACCCTTTTATCATTCAATCGGCACAATTTCTCTGATAATTTACCAAATTTTATTAAAACGAACCATTGTATATATCACAAATTTTATTTGTTCATTTTATATAACACATCCGTTTGAAAGAAGTTCAAAAGTCACATTGCAACGATGCAACTCCCAAGATCGAACACAGTGTTTAGAGAATGTACAAAAGAAGAAACGAAAGGAAAATTAATAGATGCATATAATGTACAACATACGGATATATTTTATACATAGCGGCAGAATTGTGTATAACACAACATGCTCTATTGTGCGCACACAAACGCACACGTACACATAAATACGTAATACATATATATTACATTGTTATAAATATTTGATAGGTATTTTTTCTTTTCCAAAAAATTGCATTTTTTTATGTCAAATCAACGATTTCCTTATGCGGTGGCAGTGATGGCGTTTTAAACTATATTATTTTTTTTCAGTTAAATCGCTTAACGACGGGTGTCGGGTTTGGGTGGGTGAGCTCTGATGTATTCGAGGGCCCTCAAGATGGCTTCTGGGACTGGGGGTGGTGTAGGCAAATGGGCACCCTGAAATCATCAAAATCAATCAATATACAAATAAATAAACAAATAAAATAATTATAATTAATCATACTTGGGGTTGGAATCCATTTTCGTCAGCGACGTACGACAATTGGATGGGGGTACCATCGGGAGCGGTCCATTGGGCAGATCCTTGAGCTACTTGAGCTTCAGCTTCCTGCATGACACAATCGATTAACACTGTACGTTTTCAACGTGTCCAATTTTGAAGGGTTGTACTCACGGATCCGACGTTCTTGAGAGATCCTTGTTCTTGGGCGGCGATTCCGTTTCCGGTTTCGTAGTTCCATTGGTAGTTGCCTTCGACTCCGATGTCCAAGCTCTGCTTGAGGATGGGAGCGTCGGCGTCGGGTCCCTTGTTCTTGACCAAATGGGACACGTCGGCGGACACGGCCGCGACGAACAAGAAAACGGCGAGGAATTTCATCTTTAAACTGAAATTTAACGAAACGTTATTAATCCACCGTTGAAATGGCAAGTCTGATTCGTGTGGATGAGGGGACTCACTTGGGCTATTCGGTCGTGGCGAACGAACTGTCGTCTCCGTCCATCGTCGGCCGCATTTATAGCCGAGGTGGCGACCACCTCTTTAGTCTTCGTGTCTTCGTCGGTGTGATGCTGCTCTTTCCGTCGTCGTCTTCTTGACCTGGTCTCCAGCTAGAGATTCGGGCGAAAGTTCAGCTGGTCCGAACGTTCGCGGTCGAATTTCGAGCGTTCGTTCTGTTTCTATGGGTGTTTTTTTTTTTTTTTTGAGAAATTCGGGTTTTGGCGACATGTCTGGCCTTCGATGGGATAATTTGATTGATAATTTGAATTCGTTGTATGAAAAGATTCTCGTTTCCTATGATTTTTTTTTTGTGTATGCAAATTGATTTTTTTTTTTTACAATTTTCATCGATTTTTCGGTAAATGTCAATTATGTCACGTACTCGATATAAATGCCATAGACATTTGTTTTATTACGTCCTTCTATAATCATTTCACAAATAATCGCATCCATAAATTGCAATGAATTTCAATTTGCTTACTAAAACGAATTGAGTAAATAAACGATTTGAAAACGCTTTTATATGAATATTACATTACATTACATTCAATCAATCTAAATCATAATGCACCCGATTCTCTTTTTATACGGTTTTTTTTCACTTTAACTCTGCATAAAAAATAAATTGTATTATTAGATCATAATGGTAAGATTCGGTGCAAGCCAGTATACTGTTATAATTATATGTATGTATAATTATAGTTATTAAATTAAAAAAAATCGATGTTTTTTAATGATTTTACATAGCAAAAATTTTTTTAAAGTACATTTAGATAGAAGTTCTATCCAAATATACTGATCTCCAATTTTTATATGGTCACCATACATTTTTACACAGTGGTCTCTGGAACGTATCCCTCGTGTAAAAAGAGTGTATTTCGGAGATTTCCAGTTCTCAAATACGATATGTTATTTAATTTCATTACATATTCTCGCTCGATTCATATTTTCACACACTGGCCATTTTTATTTTTCACCTTCGATCTCTGCAACAGTGAAAATTTGAAATAGTGCTAATTCGATTCAACCAACAGCGTATACACGAGAGTAACCCACCTTCCGGATTCATCAATTCATTTGATACGATACTTTTCACTATATGTGGCGTAACCGAATAATGGTCTATCGAAACCATATGTAAATCCGCATTAGATAGAGAATTCGACGATGTTGCGTCACTTCTGCGTTTTTTGACAATTTCGAAATTGAAATTTCGACGCATCGGCTCTTCCGTTTTGTGAAAATTTTCCAAAACAGTTGACAAACCCGACGTGCTGAATTTCTTCGGCCGGTTTCCATACGTGTTAATTAACGATTGGCATATGTAAATATTCGTTTTGATCTGTTTTTATATTATGTAAAGTTTGAAATGGTTTCTTTAATCGTTGATCCTTCATGCATTTCCGAGTGCATTCGAAATGCAATCTGTGGTTTCACCCAGTTCTAAACGTCTCCGTGACTCGTTTTTGACCTTTCCATTATTAATCGTTACATTATTGTGTGTAATACAATTTCGATACACAATCAAATAAATAAATCTAGCGAAAATCCATTACATATATCCTTTTCAATAATATATTCATCGGAGTTATGATCTTTTGACATTAGCCGAATAGCGTTTTATATAGAAAGGTCGAGAGATGACCAGTTTCGGCGTATCCTTTTGACAAGCACAATTGCATTAGCATCGTGATGGAATCATCGATGTATAATGTTGAGACGTGTTGAATTTGTATTTTATTATTGTAGCGTTTCGTAAACGATTTTATGAACAATACCGATGATTGAGAACGGAAATCGAATTGAAAAAAATAAAATGTAACGTGTTGCATTTTGAAAATGATGTAATTTTGATATACGAAAGATGCATGTTGTATTCGAATGAATTCATGCATAAAAATTTTTAAATTAGTATAATTTTTTATTTATAAAGTCGACCTTATCAATATGCGTGTATTAGATCTCGTCTTGTTTTCGATCGAATCTAATTTTATCGGGGAAAAGTTGTAAAATCTTCTTATCGTATCACTTTACGGTTATGTAAATGTGTTATTGCAAATTTATGATATTGTTTAGAACGTTTCATATTTCGAATTGTTTAGACGATTTTGTTCGGATGATTGCTAAATGCGATAAACTCTCCTGAGTCACAGATTGCATGATTCGCATTACGTTTATTACGTCTTCGGAACTCACAACTCGACAATTCTCACGTTCAAATCCGAAATTTCAAAACCGAAACGCAAACATCATCAAAACACAAATCATCTTCACCTTTTTACGACGAGATCGCCCTTCGGTCACATGTGACCCTTTCGGAATGCGTACCATAAGAGACCTTCGCCATCAGACGGCCGTGGTGAAGCACCTGCCTACGCAGTGATCACTTTTTTTTCAAAAATGGTGAAAATACGACGAGGAATTCGCACATATTTAGGCGCGTTCGCGATTTGTCAAAGAGACCATCGAAATCCGCCGAAGGTCGCGAACTTTTCGATTTCGCGAAACGTCCGCGTTCTTGTGTGTTGACCTTTGTTTTTCGACAATGTTGAGGGTGGAAAATGCGGTTTTTAAACGTGCTTTGTTTTATGTATCGTAATGACTTATGTTTATTTTTTTATTATCCGTTTTGAGTGATACTAAATGAAACTTGGTTGAATTTGAAGAAAAAAACAATATTTTTCAAGACACTGATACGATTAAAATATTCAAAAAGTCATTTAAGACCAATAAAACAAAAAAAAAATATTAAAAGAATGTATGCGTTTTTGAATATCATATGTTAATTCTACTCGTATTCAAATATTTTAGTAAAAAAATTTGTTTCAGGAATATTTATCTTTAAATTGCACAAGTATTTTCCATTTATTTTTCATATACATAATTGATTACCGCCAGACATAAAAAAAAATACATTTATAAAGATACAAATCAAAATCGAATGTGGAAAAAAATCGTCTTTCAAACGTCATTGTAAAAGTCAATTTTATCTTCACACATCAAAAACTTCATAGTCGATTTCCAAACGCGAACGCAACTCTGGCTCACAGTCGATTTATTACCATTGTCATTAAATTTAATTTCTTCCTAAGCAAACATTATAAATCATACGTGACGAAATGTTATGTCGCATTTTTCGACGATACATCGAAAAAACAACTCGTCAGATCGGACACGATTCGTCCCACATAATAAAGCTCAACTTATTTTTTTCTAATGCGATCCGAAGCTCCGTTTCGTGCGAAAGCTTTCGCTTTCGGTAGTGCTTTTTTTGTTTTCATTTTTAAATTCTTTATTGATTCGTTGCACTCTCCAGGCATCGACAAGGCCACATTCGCAACATTTTCGCTCGATCGCTAATCAATATTGCACTTGCCTTTCAGTGTCATACGCATTTGCAACCTGTTCATCTTTCGCCTGTTAGAAAAGTGTCAAGGATGGCACAAGTCGCGTTCAAATATCGAATTTTCATCGATAAGGTCGAAAGTTAATCGCGCATCTATTAGATGACATCTTGGTTTTCGATCGAGTCTGATTTTATTGTATTTGAATTCGATTGGTTGATGTGATGCTCTTTTATCGAATTTATGCGATGTGTTTTGAATCGATTATGTTGATTTTTTATTTGATTAAATCAATTCATTCAAATGTGTACTTTTTTAAAGTGATATTAGTAAATTTTTGAAAAAAATGAGTTAATGTTAATTTTTGTTTAAAAATATATGAACTCATTTTTTTTTTTCGAAAATGGACTTATATGTTTTCAAAATCAACGGTTCATATTTTTGCGTACCTTTCTTCGATTCAAAATTGATTTTTTTTTTTATCAAAACAATGCATTTAGAAGTTGTAAATATAAATCAAAGATCCAATCATAAGTATAGTTTATAGTCCAGACATTGGCAACCTTTTTTGACAGTGTGTTAGATGCAACCAAAATGTGCCTCTTATGAGGAAGTTTTGAGTCAGTGGGTGCATTTTAAAACAGTTTTTAGTAAATAATATAAATTTGATTGAAAAATAATTCATAATAATTCATCACCTATTTTAAAACATCCATACTTTTCTGTCTTTTCTCGCAGCACAAGATTTTTTCTGTTATTTCTTTTCCATATTCGCATATCTATTCCTATATAAAAAATATTGCCTTAACCAGTCAACTAAATGGGCCACTTGAAATTCTCAAATGGGTAAATCAGTAGCAAAAACAAATACACGATAGATAAAAAAAAAACTTTCATACTCGCAATAATACAAATTATTTATTTTTCTATGCATTTTTCATCTTTTTGATGAACATGTCATACTTGACATGTGTAGAAACATGTTTTGTCGTATTAATCTGCCACACCACCAGCATGTAAATCGATAGTCGGCCTCTTGACAATTTCACGCATTCGCAACCTGCAAATCGAATGCAGCATAGACGATATGCAAATTTCGCCACACTGCGTGGGAAATTCGATATATATAATTTTCCGACATTCGATATTTTCCCGGGCTCGGAACGAAACTCGCTCGTTGCGAAACGGCGTCCGATTTTCGTTTCGATGCGTTTTCTTGATTTTTTTTGGGGAAAACGCTTTGTTTACTTGTTTGCCCACTATTACTACTGTTAGAGCGTTACCTAAGATTATCGAACATCTGCCTAGAAAGACTTTTTTGAGAAAAAGTGTCGCAACATCGACCTCGGCGACAACGAAATTCGGCTGTTGCGAAACGTATCGATGTGTCGTCTTCAGATTGCATTAGGATTGCGGTTGTTAAACGGTGGGTGCATCAGAGACTTTGATAGTTTTTTTAGTTAATTTTTTTGTTTGTGTCCGATTCGGACGGGTGACATCCATGACCGCTTAATTGAATATTATTTAAATGCCATTAATTTTATTGGAATTTATATTTGGTTTCTTTTGTATATTATTTTACACAATTTATTTAAATTAAGATTGTTATTTAATTTGAATATTTTTGTATCATCACCGTAATCAATTTATATATGATGAAAAAAATTTAATTTGTAGATTTTCATACATTAAAATAATCGTAGAATGTGATATTTCTCAACCGAAAAATGTTTCAAAAAAAAGGACGTTTCTAATGCATGAAAAAATTAATATTTATTTATATCCGTATTGATTTTTATCTTTTGTAAAAATAAAAAAGCTAAAAACTAATTTTGCGTTCACAGAATCTGTAACTCGAAAAAAGTTGAGAATCTATGGACTGTGTATTTCATATCGTTACTTATTCGAGTACTAACCACACCCAATGGGAACTAGAACATATATAACAATCTAGATAAATTCGTTGATATTGGAAAAATCGCAATAACGTCTTTTATATCAAAATAAAGTCCGATTGTTGATTAATTTAATTAAAATTTCCGTTTCATTAATTAAAACGGAAAAAATCGAGAATCGTCGGAATCAATAATGGAAAATGAAGTTAACTCGTTGTCGGGCGTGTCCGCTTAGTTTTTCCGACTAGTTGACTTTTCGAATGCTAAACAGCTCTTTTGGGACGTTCTTTAGGCCGCGAAGTCATCTCGAGGACGATCCACGGCATCATAATTCCACACAAACAAATACATAACCAAATAAATAAATATTAAATGTGTGAAAGGAGAAGACCTCGAAAATTTTGCGCTCGAGAACGTTTTTCGGGCGCCGGCACGTAGAAAAATCCTCTTCAACGCATTATAATCTTGTTTGCTCGATCGATTCGGGAACGTTTTTGTATTTTATTTTGCATGCCGATTGTAATTTTTTAATAGTGCGAAAAGGCGCGGTGCGATCCTTTATCTTGTGGAAATTTTATTTTTTATTCCAATTATTTTTTCCAAGGTGAAGAAGACGTCTCGAGCACTATCGACATCGTCGATCTATTATCACTGGTCGACCTTACGGTGGACGCATATGTCGAATATTCGTTAGATTTTATTGCCGAATCGACAATCATTAAAAAAATCATGATATTTTTCGATACACGCCCGCCCATCTATTAAGGTAAATCGTCCATTGATCGATAATTCATATTTTGACTCAATTTTCCATTGAAAAATTGAGTGTTCGATCGTTCTCACGAGTTTTTTCATTGTACAAGAAAATTTCTGATAAAGATATCAGTGATTAAATAAATACTTGGATTTCGTCCGATATAGAAAATAAACAATTTCCCGCCGATAACATTTCGATTCAATGTCACATTGATTTTCTTCGGTGTCCATTGAAATTTTTACGTTTTTATTTTGACATTTTGCATAATGCGCCATTTATAATTTCGAAAACGATTTTCAGCATAAATTGCGAAATCATAATGAAAAATAATCGAAAAGTCAAGAATGCGTTGCGAAACTGAACCACTCGTCGCCGTTCTGAAGCGGAAAACCTCACTCGAATAATTAATTAGTCTTGCGAGTATAAAATTTCCTCGAACAGACCACTCCGAAGAATGTCAACTGTTCTCGACTCCTTTTTTTTCGCCATCATACCATCTCGAGTGTTTTTTTCTGACAATAATGAATTTTAATCCGAAACGATCGACCTTCGGCGGTTTCCTCCAGAGACGTTCGGAATCGACGTTTTAGAATTCTGCCATTAAGTTTTTATTCGTCTGCGTTATTCAATACAGAAGACGCTTTGAATGTAGATTTCGATGTCGAATCTGCACTTTCAATTTTGTTTTTCGAATTTTTTTTATATAACGTTGACCTTTTTAACTGTTAGAGTTCGTAGGGGACCTCTATGACCCGCGAGCCGGCTACATTAAAAAAACTCGTCGAACACTCGCATAATCGACACGTACATAATTATGGCTGCGTCGTTTCGTTTGACTTTGATTTTGAGGGGTTAACCTTGTGGATTTGGTTCGTGTGGAAACCTTTTTCAATTAAGAGATAAATAAGCTTTTGATTTTCGGTGGCTCTAATGATGTTGCATGCTCCGCCGTAAGGTTTTTCCGGATCGTATAAATTTTCTCGGTTGATATGAATGTTTGTTGCGTTGTGTTAACGATCTGTTGTATCGGGTTTAATTTTTTTTTTTATCGAGTTTTGATTGATTATGATTATAGATCGTTAACGTTTCGGTAGTCGAATGTGTTTCATTGTGAATCTATCGCATCGACGATTGATGTTTAAAAATGTTATATTTACAAGGTGAAACAACACTTTTATCTTTGTAGTGTAAAATTAGTGTTTCGATAAGTCGTTATATTATATTTTATTCACTCATGTCTTAATTTATTATGATATCACCTTTTGCAGGATGATAGAAATTATTTTGTTACAATCTTGAAGTTATACAACATTCGAAAAATTACAAGGCATAATTCAAAATTTAATATGAAAATTTATGGTTCTGCATTCACTTTTATGCGCTTCGTCCATAAAAATTTCGCGCCCTACTTATATTTATTTGCATATACGATTTTCTGTAAACATATAGACAAATAAAAAAAAATAGATCATGTTTCGAAAATTTCATTTCAATCTAAATAATCGATAACAATATTGTTTTTTTTATTAATAAGACCGTCTCGTTCTCCTCGCTCCAAATCCAACTCATCACTCGTCATCCACTCATCATCCACCCATCACGACACCAATCAAGGAGCGATCCACACCGTGGACGTCTCGGACCGCGATCGGGCCTATTTAGCGTCTCATTACCGCAATTACATACACACCGCAATTGCGAAAGTCGCCGACGATGAGGAAACCTGGGCTAGGCTAAACCGGGGCTACCTGCCACAAATGTCACGGCCGACCGGTCGTCTGCCACCAGAGGTTTCGTGGTCTTCCATGGGAGATGGGAGGTACAAAGTTCACACGGTGACCTGTTTGCTGGTGCGGGATGATGTCCGATGTCTTGGCTTTGTGGGCGTGGGAATATGAGGGATAGGTCTCTTTGTATGTGGTGATGATGGTTCGAAGGAGTGAGATGTGGCTCTAGCTTTTGATGGTTTTTATGACTCGTTGACTCGTGGCTCAAATGAGTGAAGTGTGTATCTGTTTTTCGATAAAGGTTTGGTTATTTTGTGTCCCGTTTGTTTAAGGTCGCTGTTGGGGAAAAATTTAAAAAAAATGTTTTCAATTCGTTTTTATTAGATTCTACGAATTGAAATTCAACAATATCGTAAATTTAATGGTCGGCGTATGTTTTATGACGCGTGATCGAATTTAAAAAAAAAGATTTGAATATTCAAATGTTAATTTTTTTCAATTGGTCTCATCAAAAGTAAGATTGTTTCGATTGGATTCATTGAAAGCTTTTCTATTAATATCAATTTCTTCAATAGTAAACTTTTGAGATTTCTTCTTGAAGTATTTCCTTTTCATCTTAACTTTTTTTTTATAATATAATAAATCAGAGTATTCAATTCTGCCAATTCAATTGGTCCGTACAAATTAAATTTTCGCATTCATATATGTAACACGAATCGATTTACTTTTACGTCACATATTTTTTTATCAGTCCGAAATGAAAGTATAATTTATAAATAATATCGTTTGGCGCAACAGTTCGGTAAATGTCAGTCAACGTCGAGAGATGATATCAGACATTTTCAATGAGCCATAACTAGATGCAACAAACGTTCGTTCGAAGCGATACTCCGAACTCAAAAAAAAATAAACACTATTCTCTCGAACAATCATAAATAAACCTTTTATCGATCCGTAAAACAAAACAAAAAAAAATAGCGCGCGAAGATTGCGCGCCAAATTCCCGCGTTTGAATTGCGGAATTCTAGATTAGCGATTTTCAACAGTGCGCCTGAAAGAAAAAATATGACAAAAAAAATAAATAACATCTCGTACACGAGGCAAATCGACGTGCGAAATAAATGCCAGCGAAATAAGTTAATGATGTAATTTCGCGCGTGCATCGGCCCCTTGCGAAACGTCTGCCTTTGGTGTGCGGTAGAGCCTTTTGGACATTTGCCGTTTTGGATTTTGATGCGTGCCATTTGCTCGTCGGCTTCGTGTTATTGTATTTTTAATGCTGGTTAATAAATTTGCATAGATTCATTGATGCCACCTGCGAGTCGTTACTATTCGTGTTCTTTTCGACAAAAACGCTCGAATCACAAAGAAAACGAAAGTTATTTATCGATATAATGTGAAGATTTATGTTATTATAATGTACGCGTCGAATTGAACGTTTTTTTATGAATATTTATGTTTTTACTACTAGTATGTTCTAGTATTTTTTTTTTCTATCAAAGGTCAAGATTCCCTCTCATTTTTTTAGTATCTCATCGCTTTATATGTTAAATAACTTGTAAATAAATCAGTAGGACGTTTATGTGTACAAGTTTTCTTTTGATGATCAAATTCGTATTCAAAATCATTCAGATACATTATATAATATCACACCCGTAATATATTCACAAATGGAAATATTTAAATTGGTGACAAAATCTTTATATGTACGTTAAATGTGGTTTTTCTTATGTAATACTTTGAAATTTTACCTCATACATATAAGATGTAATACTTTTTCTTATATCTTATTTTATGATATCCATAAAAACCAATAACATTGCTCAAATATTTTGTTATAATTTTTTTTTTTGTTTTAGTGATGGGCAAATTTGCTGCACGTGTCGAAGTTGCTGTTCAAGCTCTCGGCAGCGGTGCTCCTACAGATGTAGACGAAAATGACTTCATCGATGCATCTCGATTGGTCTACGATGCAGTCAGAGAAATTAGACGTGCTGTGTTGATGAATAGGGTATTTTTTTTTTTTAATTATGCGATGAGTTTGATTACAATTTTACATTCCAGGAAAATTTTATTGCTATTCATATAAATCGATTAACTTATCTTTTTAAATAATGACTGTGGTGTAGGAGGATGAGGAATTGGATCCAGAAGATGTGGAGTTGGATGATCATTACACTTTGGAGACGAGGAGCAAGTGTAAGATAAATAAAGCCTTTGAACAGGCATTTTAATATGCTTGTGCTTTTTAGTCAATTCATAGATGTGCTGTCTTTAACTTTGATTGTTTATGTGTTCATCGTCAATCCTCCAAATCCATACACCTTGGTTTCATTTTCATTTGGGAGCATAAGAATGAAACTATATGATTTATCGTTAATGTGATGTATTGAATGATTTTACTGTAACGATTTTTTTTATCCTGTGCACGGCTTTTGTGTGTTCCCATTCCTTTTTGTTTATGTCTTGTTTAATGTTGTGTCAATGTATTACTCGTAGACCAGCGAAGATCTGGACACTGACACGGAATTCGAGCCCGTCGAAGACATGACCATTGATACGAGAAGTAGATGTGAGGATGGTCATTCAGTTATCACTTGCTTTGATTGCTAACATCGCTAATCAAAATCATTAATAATATTGTTTAAAACTAATACTATCCTTTGAAAGAAATTGTTTTACTAATTTATCTATTAACACTTATCTAATTATCTTAGTAATAACCTACTAGAATATATATTTCGTAAGAAAATCTTATGTGAATGTCTTGTTTGATGTGAATGTTTATTGTATTCCCTATAGTTAATGATCTGCATTTTGCTAAAAAAAACTGCATGCTTATTCCTTTTTTATTAAATCTATTTTCATATTAATAAAGTTGAACATATTAAAATAAATTAATAATGTATACCAATTATTTATTTTGATTTAAATTTACAGCGAGTGCCCATACTGGCGAGCTTGGAGTTGATGAGTATCCTGACATCAGTGGAATTACCAACGCTAGGGTATTTGAAAACTGAATAAATGTTTTATATGTTCAGTTAAGTATGTCCATAAATAAATGTTATTTTTGTAAATTGCAGGAAGCTATGCGTAAAATGACTGACGAAGACAAGCAAAAGATTCTGCAACAAGTCGAACTATTTAGGCGTGAAAAGATGACTTTCGATTCTGAAGTTGCCAAATGGGATGATGCTGGAAATGACATTATTGTCTTAGCCAAGCATATGTGTATGATTATGATGGAAATGACAGATTTCACACGGTAATTTTATTTTAATATGATTATTTATCATAATTATCTTTTTCATAATTTTTTTATAATTATTTTAGTGGTCGTGGTCCTCTCAAAACCACTATGGATGTCATTAACGCTGCCAAAAAGATTTCAGAGGCTGGTACCAAATTGGATAAGCTAACTAGAGAAATAGCTGAACAAGTAACTTTTTTTTTTTTTTTGTTTAATTATGGACACATGAACATTTTTTAATAATAATTTCATTATCAGTGTCCAGAATCATCTACTAAACAAGATTTACTTGCCTATTTACAACGTATCGCGCTTTATTGTCATCAAATGAATATTACTTCAAAAGTAAAAGCTGATGTTCAAAATATCAGTGGAGAACTGATAGTCAGTGGTGTAAGTTGTTTTTCATTTACTTCCGGTCATTCTGAAAGCTCAGTTTGAAAGTATTTTTTGATTTCCTTTTTAGTTGGACAGTGCAACATCTCTTATTCAAGCAGCTAAGAATTTAATGAACGCTGTCGTTCTAACGGTCAAATCTTCCTATGTAGCAAGCACAAAATACACACGACAAGGGACAATAGCTGTATGTATTGTTTATTTTTTTAATCGCTTTCATGTGTGGTAATTGTTTTCTTGTTGCTTGCGCCTAACATAATATTTTTCATTTTGCTTCTGGAATTATTTTAGAATCAATATGTAAGTATTTCTAGAAAATATTTGCATTTTGAATTTTTCTTATATTTATTTGAAAATTTTTAATACTGAAAAAATTTTATACTCAAAAATAACGGTTAAATATGCCTGATTAATTTCAGTCACCAATTGTTGTTTGGAGAATGAAAGCACCGGAAAAGAAGCCTTTAGTTAGACCAGAGAAGCCTGAAGAAGTTCGTGCTAAAGTGAGGCGAGGTTCGCAAAAGAAACAGCCAAGTCCTATTCACGCTCTTAGCGAATTTCAGAGTCCAACAGAGAGCGTTTAAATCTTGAATTTATGTAACAATTCCAACATGAAAACACAATTGAATTAATAATATTTATGTATTTTTTTTATAAGTAAAGTAATCAATCACATATTAATGTTAATTTATGTGACATTCTAATTGTTACTGTGTTGAAATAGTTTTATATCATAATTTTTTTATAATTTAGGTGCCAACGTTTAAACACAGTCTGTTGCAATTTTTGATATACATTTTTCATAAATTAAAGATATATAAATTTAGTCTTTATAAAATTTACATGTTCTTTACAATAATACATTTTTTGAAACTTTTTTTCTATTAAAAATGATCAATTTATGTGCATAATGCATAAATATAGTGATTGATCATTTTTTTTTAGTTTGTCATTGTTCATCAATACAAAAAATATTATTTTTGGCAGCTTCAACTAAAATTAGATATAAAAAATAATTTATTTTTTGTAAATTTTCTATGATTCAAATATTCTTTTTCAATTTCTATTATTTTTTGTATACATTCCTATAAAATTGTGGTTCCTTTTTGTAATCATTATTTTCTTTTTTGTTAAACTTTGATAAATTTTATTTTTCATTTCAATTGAAATGCAATCATTTTTTTCTAAAATATTTATGTTTTTACAAATAAGCGTTGTGATCTCGAAAATCAATTTTTTCTATCAATGAACACATTCTTAGTCAAAAGGTGAATATTCCCTGACTAAAATTGACTGATTGTGAACTATAAAAGTATTAAACTACATTCGCTTCTTTTATGCATTTCATATTTTGTCATTCGTATAATGTCTTCTTCTATCTAGTTCTAAGCTTTTTTACTTTTCTATAATGTTTAGTTAAATTTAGAGATGGAGTGGAATACATTGGTCAATTTTTTACCTAAGAGGCTCACAATAATTTCCAAGGATATTTGTGCAGGGTAGTGATGTAACATAATAAATGATAATGCCAACATGATTATATCCATTGAAAATATGTTTATTGATCATCACAAACAAATTAATATTCATCATCAAAATTTCTCGAATGTTATCTCGTATATCTGGTTTTAGCGATTCCTCTTCATATTGCTCGATAGTAGCGAATATATTAATTTTCATATTACTTTTACTTTTGGACATAAAATTGATGTGTATTTTTATTCATATGAAACTTTATGAGTATTTAGGAATAATAAAATTAATTGGTTGAAATTATTTATAATTACTGTATAATTTTAAGTGCAGTTCCAAGTGTTTCATTCGTCAACCGACAATGTAATTTGAAGGTCTATTATATTAATCAGTATCAATAATTAGTAGAATCCAAAACATACTAATAAAAAATAACAGTATTATCGAATTAGGAGTATATAATAAATCTATATAAACCAAGGTTATTTTACCCTCATATCCTCCGTTGACTGAAATACTTTCCATTTTGATTCATTAGATTAAGGTTTTTGAAAAATACATGTTGTTTAATATACATATAAAAATAGATGAACTTATTTGTAATCAATAAATTTTTACACACCATACTGTTGTTTTAATAAAACAATAATTGGTAAAATCACTTTTTCACTTTATTTCACATCCAATCCAGCTTATCCACCGTGCAGAGTGGACATAAAAACCACACAGTCTTTGGGTTGTAATTCATAATCCAATTGGCCAACCAGTTCCCAATCGGTATCATTTATCAAAACTAAAATACCAGGCCGTACTGAACCGTCTTGAATAAACATTTCAGGTCTTTGTGTTAAAAGATTTTCTGTAAGCCATTTCAATAAATATTTTATATTCCACGCAGAGTTCGATAGTTCTTTATTCCATAAAGCTATCGGTGGAAGTTCTATATTTTGATTTTTGACATTATTGAACAAAAGTTCCGCTCCTCCCGTGAATTTTATTGTAATAGGTAATTTCTTTTCGTTATCCATTTCTGATTCTATAAAAATAATTTACAGACACTCGATAATGCTATGAATTATATTTATTTTATGGAATAATGAAAATATACCAATTTAAACGATGAAGCCCACTATTTTGATCAAGTGCATAAAACATCACGTTGAACCTGTGACAGATGTCACTTACACTGACGTTTTGAGGTTATATTATATTAGTAACTACCAACTCTCGAAACATCAACGAGAAAATATTTTTCACTCATTATTCCAAAGAATTATTTAATTTGAAGTGTGGTTTTGATAAGAAAAATAATAAAATTTAAATATTTAGATTTCAAAACTTTATTTAAATAATAAAAATAGACGATGGAAAAAAGCAGTAAATTCGTTTCTTTCATTTTACTTAAATACTCGAATTATTATGATCTCGGTTTAAATTTTATTTTTATTGGGTCTCTAGCTTTCAATATGAGATTTAATGAGAAATATATATTATCAGGAGTGGTCACTGGTTCCAATACAAAATTTCTCAATATTGACGATATCACAGCTTTTTCTTCTATGGCGTACTTTTGTCCTAAAATCGTAAAATCAACGTGAGATTTTTTATAAATTCCTCAGTGATAATTAAATTAACTTACTTATGCAATTTCGTGACCCTGCACTAAAAGGAATATAAGCAAATTTATATCTTTTTGCACTATTTTCAGACAAAAATCGATCTGGATCGAATTTTAAAGGATTCGGGTAGATTTTAGGATCTCTATGCATATCAAATATATGAATATTAACAATATAACAATATATAATATAACAAAAAAATAAAATGAAAAGAAACATAGTTGAAATCAATAATTTATTTCATATTGTTATTTTATACCCCTATGTATTCAGGATTACTTATATTGATATGTTGATGGTTTAGTTCCCAGATTCTGAAGAAACCATTATAATTATCAATTAATTCTCTCAGG
Organism: Hydropsyche betteni; assembly: GCA_028571205.2. Taxonomy (NCBI): domain Eukaryota; kingdom Metazoa; phylum Arthropoda; class Insecta; order Trichoptera; family Hydropsychidae; genus Hydropsyche; species Hydropsyche betteni. The sequence goes on from JAOXNN020000082.1 coordinate 1,778,690, forward strand.
TGATAAAATAATGGTACTGAAAATAATCAGTCAAAACTCAATTTCATACAAAACACTGTTGATTTTAATATATTATGTATAATATTTTAAAAATACCTGGACCAGCTATGAAATCAAGTGCGTTTCCGACAAATGGCAATTCTCTTGGTCCAGGAATTTTATTGAACAGTTTCCCATTTTTGTCATTGTACAAATAATTATGCAAAGCATAAATCGTAATAGTTATCACAAATATTATAAGAAACACACTTTGTCTCGAATAAGACGACCGCACACTTATAAATAATAGAGAGACTAAAACACTCGACAAAATCAAATATAATATACACTCAAATCAAAAATCAATCAATACGATGACAACGAAAATAAAGAAAGAAATTTATATTTAAATTACAGAAATTTATATTTATTTATGTTTTTTATAATGCAATATCAAACTAAATAAAATCCAAGGTCAAAAAATTATAATAAAACAATTAAATAAATTTATCAGTTGTATCCATCTAGCAATATCTATATATCTGTATGTATCTATCTATCTATCTACATTACCATAAATATGAAAGTTTGTCGGTATCGTTTTCAAAATAATTAAATTCTGTCCTTAATAGAAAAGCGAGAAAAGTCCTAATATTCCCAAACTTTCTCAGGTATCTTAAAAAATATTCGTATAGCTGGGGTACTTATAAAACTCGAAAAAGGTGGCATATAAAATAAAAAAAATTCGCTAATTACCCAATTTTGGGATTTGAATTCATTTGACATCCATAAATGCATTCCACGTGTATCGGGCGGTAATGTTGAATTGTTTTTTCAGTACTCGCGTCTCCCGATCTTTTTAATCATCACGATTTCTTTATCATCGCCGTGAATGATCTTACATGTATTTTATTTTATTAAATGATCTTAATTTGGATTTATCGTAATTTTGCCGAAGCTGGGATAGCATTTAGCCCATTGAAGATACCTCATTGGGTTTCGTCGAATTTGAAATTTTCTGTCGATAGATTCGTATGAAAAATCGGAATGGCTGCATTCTTGAAATAAAAAATGAGACGTACATGAAAAAAATGTATTTATTGTATTATTAAATATGACATTTGTAAGGCTTCTAAATCTTGGCCCATATCCCTAGGGAGGCCCAGAGGCCCCCAGGTGAGGAATGAACCAAAATTCTATATTTGGGGAGGAATAATCAGATTTTTTTTTAAATTTAATACATGGTCACTACCGAACAGAAATTTGTTTGAGATGATAATATTTCGCTAATATTATATTATAATAATGAATTTAAACAAAGAATGAAAAGAAAAAAAACTATGAGCGCCTACTATTACATACAGAAGTTCATTGATTATCGATGGGTTATCTTAAGCGTGTTGTTATACTTTGAAACAGTATCGTGTCCTTTACGAGTGGCAAGAAAAAGGAAAAAAAACGATTTATGCCAAATTTGATTTATTTTATTTAACGGATGTGTTTGAAAAATTTAATTTGTCAAAAAAAATTTACATTGAAAATTGTGTAATCTCATAACATGTAAAAATGTAATCGTTGCTTTTCGTAGAAAGCTTGATCTTTTCAAAATTATTATTGGAAGACGTGAATTTGCACAATTCCCATTATTGGCTAAAATTTCTGAAGAAATAAAAGTTGACAATCTTTATGTATACGTTTGAGTCAAAATGTATTTATTAGTTAAAATATATTTTGACTAGTTAAAATAAACTTTATCTAACCCACGTAGTTATTTCATCTGTTACAATGAAAATATAATTTAACTGGTCAGAATCAGATAAAATGTATTATAGCTAACTAATTATAAGCCAGTATTGCCATTGCCACTGGCAAACTATTTCAAATGACAGTCGCACATGTTTACTTCGGTTTCTATCATTTCTATCACCCTCCCTTCAGGAAACTAATTATCATATTTACTTGTCCACTAATATGCGCTACTATTAAACATCACCTATTCATTAATATGGGCTCAAAATTAACCTTTTTGGGATGAATGCATTGTTAAGGTTATTGTATTATTAAAGTCTTTTCAATAATCAGGCATAAAAGTGAAATATACACATTAATTAATACAAATATTCGTTTAAAAAATCTGAACTGTCAATACTCATTTATTAGGCTGAAAATACACTTTAACTAGTGAGCAGCAGTTAAACTGCATTTTCGTTTGTTGAAATACATCTCAACTAGAAAATTTTTTTCGAATATAAATCATTTTAAATAAAATTTATCTTTCAATGAATTATGATTAAAAAAATACAAATGTATGATCAAATTTTCGATTTTGAAATAAAATTTTATATAATGTTTTTATTACGTTTTTTTTTTTTTGAAAAATATTGGAGGAAAGGAATGGAAATATATTTGAATCAAAAAGGGGCTTCGGCCCAAAAAAGGTTGAGAAACAAGTAGTTTACCATAATTTTTTTTTTAATTTTCCGCCCTTTTTTAAATAAAAATACAATCATAAAAAATCGATTTACCTATTTATTTTGAAATGTCATTTAGATAAGAAAAATGACTGCATATAAATTTTCACGATTCAAAACTTTATTTAAATGATAAAATAAAACATCGAAAAAAACACAGTAAATAATTTTCTTTCTTTTTATTTAATCGCCCTAATTATTATGATCTCGGTATAAATTTTATTTTTATTGGATCTCTAGCTCTTAATAAAAGATCCAACATAAAACGTGTATCATCAGGAGTGGTCACTGGTTCCAATAGAAAATTTTTCAATATTAACGATATCACAGCTTTTTCTTGTAATATGGCGTACTTTTGCCCTAAAATCGTAAAATCAACGTCAGATTTTTTATGAATTCCTCATAATGATAATTCTTTTAACTTACCTATACAATTTCGTGACCCTGCACTAAAAGGAATATAAGCAAATGGATGTCTTTTTGCACTATTTTCAGGCAAAAATCGATCTGGGTCGAATTTTAAAGGATTCGGGTAGATTTTGGGGTCTCTATGCATATCAAATATATGAATATAGCAAGAAGAACCAGCCGGAATGATATAATCCCCTTTACACAAGTTAAGGAATTAAAAAAAAAAACAATATTTTTTGCGATAAGCGATAGCCAAATAAAAATTACCCATTTGAATATCTTCATCAGTTTCCCTTCCAATCATAGGAACACTCGGATAAAGTCTCAATGCTTCTTTTATGCACCTTTCCAAATAATTCATTTTATTTAGATCGTTTATACTTATTTTTTTCGAAGGATCGACTAATATTGAATTGATTTCCTCGAACGCAATGTTCTGTGCTTCTAAATTATTAGCAAGTAGCATCAAACAATAAGTTATACCCAAAGTCGTCGTATCGTGACCCTTATTAAAAAAACTTTAAAAATTTCGAATAAATTAATTTTACGAAATTCGAATAATACTAACTTCAAACATGAAGGTGTCTACTTCTTCTCTAATTCCAAACTCGTCTATTTTGCCTTCAGATTCAGCAGAAAGAAGCAGATCAAGCATAGCCAATCTTTTCTTCAAGCCTCTAGTGTTTTCTTCTGTCATCTCTTCAGCAACGAACTTTTTACCCGATAATATTTTTTCATTTCGACGCTCTCTGATAACGTTCGTCGTGAAATCATGCATAGTTTTCAAGACTTTACTTTGATTTTTACCGGTAGATGAAAATTTAAATATCATATCGGGATGTAGCCAAATCCTAAACCAACGATGTACTAAGTATTCTCCCATAGCATAAATACCTCGTATGTATTCTTTGACTTTGTTTTGAGTTAAATCCAAATTAGTTCCCATTGAGGTTTCTATCGAAACATTTTTTCAATAAAAAAATTTAAAGTTTTTTATATTTTCAAAGTTTGATTTTTCATACCGCAAATAGAATGTAAGGCGAAATCGGCGATGAATGGACAAATATTAACAGCTTCTCCGTTTGTCTCCTTTAATTTTTCCACTAGTGTATTACTTTGTTCCGCAAAAATATTACAAAATTCTTTCAGAATATTAAAATGAAAAGCTGGTGTAAGAATTTTTCTTCGTTGCTGCCATTTGTTCCCTTAAATATTTCACGAAGTTAATTTTATTTTGAAAATAATTGCTAAAAAAATGATATAATTTATTTATACCGGAACTCATCAATAGACCACCATTCAACCACGGATGAAGAAAAGAATATACACGACTCTTTTTCATATGTTTTTGATTGTTTAGTACTAACTATAATATAACAAAAAAATAATATTAATAGGAACATAATTGAAATCAATAATTTATTTCTTTTTTTTTTACCCCTATATATTCAGGATTGCTTATATTGATTTGTTTATGGTTTAGTTCCCAAATTCTGAATAAACCATTATATTTATTAATTAATTCTCTCAGGAGATAAAATAAAGATACTGAAAATAATCAGCCAAAACTCAATTTGAATTGAATCAGAAAAAATTGTTAATTTAATACATATAATATTTAAAAAATACCTGGTTCAGCTACGAAATTAAGTGCGTTTCCAAAAATCGGTAATGCTCTAGGTCCAGGAATTTTATTGAACAGTTTCCCATTTTTGTCATTGTACAAATAATTATTCAAGGCATAAATCGTAACAGTTAACACAAATAACAAAAAAAACATATTTTGTCTCGATCGTAACGACTGCACATTTAAAGTATAACAGGCAGACTAAAACATTTGACAAAATCTCATAAATATACACTCGAATCAAGAATTAATCAACACATTGAAAAGATAAAAATAAAGCAATTTATATTTACATATAGTTCCTGTTTATAATGCTATATTAGAATAAATAAAAAACAAGGTTGAATAAATAAAAACTATTAAATAAATTTATCAATTGTTCTTAACATAAATTTATTACTGAAAAGTTTTTTCAAACCTTTTTTAATTAAAAAAAATACAATCGCAAAAATATTATTACATAATACTTAATTCAGTCGTCATACATTCCTCAACGAATCAACGCACACAACCCAACAAAAAAAAACATGAAAAATCACACCAATTTCCTTCGAAACATCACGCAACAACAACAAAAACGCATCACAAAAGAAAACTCGAGATGAAAAAAGTTTGGCATCGTCGATTTTAACGCACAAAAAAAAGTTTCGCGTGCTTGGACAACAGGTTGAGCGATCGCCCGCCCGGTCCGCGAAAGGTTAACGACGCCAACATTGGCAACGTCCGCTTTGTCAAAGTCGTCATCGAAACGGGCCCCATTTGTCAGCGAGGGCCGAGCCCCCGAGCGGGGCTGCGCCCCCGGCGGGACCGTCGCCTGACGGAGCGCGAACATTAAAGCTAATCGGATTGAAGATGGGGCCCTCGCGAAACTATTAGGACGCTCCTCGGCCGTCGTGTGGTCCTAACTGTGTTTTTTGTGTTAGGTTTTCGATTCGATTCGATGGTTGATTTATTTTAGTTGAAATTTTATGAAGGGTTAATATTTTAAATATAATAAAGTCAATCGAATGAATTTTCTCTAGTAATGAAAATGAGTGGATTAATTGAAATATATGTATTTTTTTTTTCATTCACTTCAGTGTTATTAATATTATTATCTACATGTTATTTTGAAGATCAAAAAACGACGACTTTTTATTTTTTTTTTTTATAAAATGTTATCAACACAAAAATAGATTTACAGAAATTATTTAAAACGCGTTTTAAAAAAACTTTGATGTATTATTTGATTGACATTGTCCTGTCGCATATTATAATTTTTTGTGAGGATTTTATTTATGTTGTGGCTTTATATCAGCAGACGTGCGATGTGTATTACTGTTGTATGTGATACACGTAACTTCGTAACTTTTGCTCTGACCTCTTTGTTTCGTCAGAATGGGGTATTTTTTATTTTTTCAACGCTCGTCCGTCAAGCAACCTTCACTTAGATTCGTATTTTTTCATCTAAAAGATTTAATTTTAATAATATATTATATGTCGATAAACATAATCAAATGAATATAAATATATATTACATAAGCAACTTTTATAATAATGTACAAATTTAAAAAATCCAATACTGATCATTTCGTTGTTGTTTAGTAATTTATTCATAAATAACGATTAGCATTTATCTCTATGATAAACGTATTGTTATGACACTAAAAGTAAATATGTCCTTACGTTCTCGTTCGCTCTTCTGACTCATAAAACACACTCAATACAGAGTTTCACCCTTATTATAATTATCAGATACAATCTATCATTTCCATGTAAAGTAAATGTTTCAATATTAATTTGATTCGTAAAAAATTCTCATTAAAAAAGTTCTAAAACTTGAACCGGCAACGGCCGCAGACATCGACACCAGAAACGAACCCCTGAAAAAATCAAAGAAAACAAACAATTTTCCCCGATACACCCTCTCGATGACGCCCGCACACACACACACACACACACTCGACCCGTCGGACCAAGAGCGGCTGGGGGGGGGCAGAGCACCCACGGGGGCCCCCGTCCGCCCACGCCCACTGTTTGAAGAACTAATGAGCGGCCGACCCTCGGGCCCGGGAATCCGCCCCCGAGGGGCAGGGGAGGCAGGGTGCAAATTCGCCCCCCCCGGAATTTGCCATATTTAAAGTCCGGCGTCGTCTCGGGGCCCGATCGCCGCAACTTTGCTTCACCTGCCCGCCCCTTTTTTCGACTTTAACGAGACGTCATTTGAATTTCCGCGTAGTGCCGCGCTTTTTCGCCGTGTCGCCTTTTTATATATATATATATTTTTTTTTTTTCGTCTTGGCCGAAACCCTCGCTCAAATCGGATTACGTATGGTTTTTTGTCGTTTTTTTTTTGTTTTATTTCGTTCTTTCTAGGAAAGAAAGTTAAATTGTAGTACGTATATAGATGAACGTCACGATTCGCTTGAAATGACGCCGTGTCGGGAAGCTTTTTCAATCTCGCCCTTTTCGTTTTGCGATACACATAAATGTGTTTGTGTGTGTGTTCGTGTGTAATATATATAAATTGAGAAAAGCACTCCATCACGATGGCGGCCGCAGCTGCCACATTCGCTATAAACCTATTCTTAAGTGAATTGAACGTTATCTGTTGGATTACCATACAGACACAATGCTATCGGACAATATTCATATTATATATGAAAATATAAACGAACTAATTATATTTTTTATTATTTAAAAACTGGCGATCTAAAGAATTTAGTTTTTCATGAAAATATTTACATTTTCAAAAAAAAAAACGATTCAATAAATCTTAAATAAATTCTAGTTCAATCAATTTAAATCTAGTTCTAAAATAAATTTAATGCAGTTTTATGTTAATTAATTTTTCTTCCAAAATATACAAATAAACATTATGCATTTATTCATTAACTATGAAATTGCTAATAACATGATAATGATATTATTAGTATTAAACTAATACTAAAGGATTTTCTGATTAAAAATTCCATTCAAATGTAAATATAATATATTGCTCTTTAGAAATTCATGTGATTAAAACAGTGTTAATTTTAATCTCATGCCAAAAATATTAAGGTTACGTCAGTTAAATTATCATTGTTATTGAACATATTAATAAGTCTAACAATAATATTTCAAAAAAATATGTAAAATTGCATACATAGTATGAGTTTTATATTATTTATTTATGAACGTATTTTCAAGTGCGACTGCATTTCTTAAATGCCTCATTTTTCTAACAAACCCTATACACGACTGATTTTTTTCCTAATCTTTTCATTGCCTAACCACCCACGAATTCCAATTGACCCATGCAAACTCAAAAAAATACTATCGAACATAATCCATCCACAAACAGAGCAACACAACAGCCAAACGTTTCCGGAAAATGTGGAACCTCGCTGCAAAATTAAGCAGAAACGGGGAACAAGAGGTCGCAGGAGGGATGGAGGTTTTGCCCTGGGTTGGGTTGGCTAATCGAGTTATCCCGAGGGACGGTCGCCGCTAGTTCCACTGTTTACTCCGAATGTCCTCCTATCTTGGAATTGTACACGGTGACTAGGATTTTAGGGATGGAGCTCCGTTCAGGACTCGCTTGTGCTCGAATCTGGGCTTGCGACGTTCAGCCGTTCTCAAATAGAAGGTTTTTCGTTTTATTTATTCAAAGCATATTCGTCCTTTTCAGTTGGATGTGCATATCCGATGGAAACTATACAATGTATGGTGTAAAGAGCTTATAAGATTCAGAATTGATGACTTTGACGATGTTGTTTTCGTTCTTTATTGTGTGTGAAATCAACGATATTTATTTCGTTGAAAAATTGTTGAAATTTCGATCAGTGAATCATGTTAATTGTTATTAAAATAGTAAGTTATTATGCACTGTGAATTTTTGCGAACATTGATTAAATTAAACAGTAATAATAAATTTACAAATCATAAATACTTACAATTAGATTCACTATATGTCATTACGTTAAAACCAGTAGGGTCATTCGGGGTAAGAGCACGCGTCGGGTAAGAGAACGCAGAGCTAATATCTCCGCGGGGAGTGGAGGGA
>JAOXNN020000082.1:1795525-1832383 GCA_028571205.2 Hydropsyche betteni
GTTTTCATATTTTATCGTTTTCCGTTTCTTAACAAATCAATACCCGATGTTATTAACATCGGGCCTATATACTAGTTATATTATATTATTATATATATAGTAGATAATAATGTTTGATGATAACGACACGTTATTTTGTCTAATTTAATTCTTTGAATTTCGGTTTATTAATCATAGTTATATCAATAATCTGTTATAATTATGTGGTGTCTGATCGTATAAAAAAGAAAAGCTTTCGAAATCCATTGAACAAAAATAAAATTTAATTTGTACAAAACGTGTTATAACTGCACGATTCTACTTTGTCAGTACCGTCGGCTACTTAACATAAACCTTCTCATTTTTATTCAATATCTTGTTATTTTTTCAAATATAATTTAGAAGAATATCCGTTATTAAATATTCATCGACAGAATCTAAATTATTTATAAGCAACGAATATGTATTTATTTTCGATATATGCACCTAAATTTAAATGTATTTTTCAAGTATTGAAGATAAAGTAGAATTTATTTATTTATAAAAAAAATAATGTTTATTTTCACGCTAATTAAAACGTCAAGTAAATGAGCTTAACTAATCGAAAGTCATAATATCGTGCGTTTGCTTCATTGAGCTAATTCCACTAGCCGACTTTTATATCGCAATAATTAAATTTATGTGTTAAAATGTCACAACTATGGCTTTAAACTGACAATGAAACCACTTTTATGATGATCATCAATACAATTTTATGGATGCAATAAAAATAACAAACACTTAATTTCATTCCGAAAACTCAATTTCATAAACCCGTTGGAGTTTTCCTCACAGAATATATTTCGAAAATTTACAAAAAGTTGCCGTCGGAGATTCGAAACTTTTGCTTCATGTTTCAAAAATTTTTGTATATATATAATGATATTTAGTAAACGGAAAATGAATATTTTCATATTTTGATTGTTTATTTTATGGATGATTTTTTTTTTAATATTTGAATCATTAAGTATATATTTATAGATTTTCATGATAATTAAAAATTTATTTCCAATTTCAAAAAGTGCATTGCATACGTCATCAATATAGACTTAAATAATTTCATCAAAATTAAATAATTCATACAATGTTTAAAAAATATGTATATTCATGAAAAAACTTTGAATATACAATATTTATTAAAAAAAACATTCAAAATTATAATATATATTTTGAAAATAAAAAAAATTAACTAAAACAATATAAAAACACAATTTTTCCACTAAAAACAGCCCTCAAGAAGCCTCTACCTCTCTCTCTCGATCCGCATTAGATCCTTCGCATTTCGGCCGAGGGCCCGCCAACAAGGAATTCCGAGTACGGCCCTGGATAATTGATAGGGCTCGGAGGAAAGCGGGAGGACTTCTGGCGCGACGCCGCCTGATCAATAATGCAAAACGTAAACGCGTTCGTTGCTCGGTTAGCGGAGTTTTTCCGCGAAAACCGCCCGAAATTCGCACGTGTTTTTTGTTTCTGCATTATTTCGTATTGGCAATCGTGGTTTCTTGGGAAAACGGACCGCTAACGTAGTGCGAATCGGAAAATTCGCGGCCGATTTAAACGGGGCCGTTTGTATGGCGGTTCGTTTTTTTTTTCGATGGATAGTTATCGGTTGAAATTGTTATAATCGAATCGGGGAATTTTCAATATCTATTTATAGTTTAATATGTATGTAAAGAGATTTTTATTATTTGTGGGAGTAATTATTTTAATTTAGGTGTATTTGTGATGAAATTATCTCTTGGTTGGTGGTTTATAGTTTTGATATAAATATCAATGATTTAATTTTTGTGTGTTTGTGATGGCTTTATCGTTATGATTCATAATTTTGAAAGTTTTTTCGGTAAAAATATTTCAAATTATTAAAGATAAAGCAGAAAATTAATTATAAATAGAAAATTAACTTAAAAACATTTTCATTTTTGTATTTTTTCACGATTTAAGATTTCAATTTCACAATAATTCGATGAACTTTTAGACGTTTGAATATAATCAAGGTTTAAATATAGTAAAGGACCGATAAATAAAATCTGCAATAAAAAATTGATTTCACATTATATATCTTAATTAAATTGATTAATTTTTGTTTGTCAAAGTAAACATTGTTATTATCATGATTTATTGTTAAAAAAGTAATATACATATTCATATATATTCTTATTTGAAAATTGCATCAAACAATTACAATTTTTTACTGAAAAGTTCACTTAAAAAACAGTTAAAATTTTTCCGAGTTTTTATCGGGGAAAATAACTACTGCAATAAACATTATTTAAAAAAAATTTCAGCAATCAAAATAATTTCAGTTAACAATGACATTAGATTTTTACTCTTATTTCACTCAAATATTAAAAAATTTCACATCGAAAACCATCTCATTCAAAATCAACACAATTCAAAAAAACACAACGATCAAATCAAAACCCAAATCCAAAAAAAGCGACACGACCACCAGAAACGACATCCTTCAAGTCGAAAAAATCCCAATCCACCCGACCGAACAGAGCAAACCCGTCGAACATTCCAGGGGCGGGGGCGGGCGCAAGCAGAAGACGGGGGCCCCCATGGGGGGCGCAGCCCCGAGCGGGGGCGAGGGCGGCCCGTAAGATTCGAGCGGCCGTCAGACCCAATTAGAGCCGCAATCGCTCACGTGGCGGGGGGCGGAGGACATCTTGCCTTTTGTTTCGCCCGAGCCTTCGCCCCCCGGCGCTCCGCCCCCTCGTGGGGGCCCCGGGCGGGGCGGGCGCCCTCTCCCGCACGCGCGCCATTCAATTACGCTGATGCACCTACGTCTGACGTGGTACGGTTGAGGTGTTTTTTTTTTGTTTGAAAAATATAATTTGATTGGTTTTTTGTTTTAATTTGTGGATGTGTTGTGTGTTTTGAATTTGTATGGATAAATTATTGTTGAGGTTTTTGTGACTGATTATTTATGTGATAATAAATGTTTGATGTTATTATAGTTGATTGAAAGAAATCGAGTTCGTGTTGAATGAAGTGTTTTCTATAGTATTTGAAAAATAAAAAGTTTCGTCAATATCGGATTTTTTTTGTCATTTTGATTTATTGTAACTATAAATATGTGAATTAAATATAATATTTTTTTTTCTAAATAATTTTTTCAAACTAAATAACTAAAAATCTTAATATTCCTTTAAAATATCTTTATATGAATAGCTAAAAATCTTGTTATTCCTTTGAAATATCTAAAATATTTGTTTGTTCCAAATATAACGAGAATTATTTAAAAAAAAATAAATATATGATTTATGCATTGAACGTATATGCAATTATTATTTATTTTCAAAAAAGAATATGAGCAATTCCATTTTCATTTATATAAATTATTATGATAAAGTAACTAAAAATTTCACATAAATAAAATATTGAATTCACAAAATCGTACAAATCAAAATCTTACTTTATTTTGAAACAAAATATGAAATAAAGATCTTCTAATAGTTTTTTCAACGTCAAACAACACAATTCAACGGAAACCTTCCTTTTACGCATCCGTCGAAGTTTTCAGCTAAAAAAAAGCAAAATTTTCTTTGGACCCGGTCCGGCATGAAAAAGTCGTCATAAATATGCTAGCAAGCCATGCAAATGAAATGTTTACTTAGCTCGAGAGAACCGCCGAACCAGTTCAATGGACCGAGAGATATGACGGAGCCGACATAAAAACTGTGTTTCGGGCGCGAGGGAAAAGAGCCAGGGCTACCAACGTACGTGTGTGCGAAAGGAAAACTCGCTAAGGGAAAAAGGAAGGGAAGGACGCGATATTTGTGCTCAGAGCGAAAATAAAAAGATCGAGAAGTTCGGGGTCCATATATCGCGTTCGCCCCGTTGACTTTGGGACACGGATAAAAATAATCGGGACACATACTGCGCGTATGCGAAGTTGCTAAAATCTTGGATTTTGCAAAGAATTGCGTGTTGTTTTGTTAAAATAAGGTCGTCGTTTGTTTATTGAGCTTTTTATGTGAAAATATCGCGCAGATTTTCTTGGAAAATGTAGAGAAAAATTCTTATTTTGTATTGAATATTGTCATTATTTCAGTTGGTTTAAATTTCAATAGTTTTTTTACCCATATTTATTTGAAATCCAATCAATATATTATTTTAATCGGTTCTGTTTATATTTTTTTTATCTTATCTTCATTATATGCAACCATGAATGATAAACCATCTACTTCTAGACGATGACTTATCTAATACTCTTTTAGTCTTGTCTATATAGAATAATTTTTATTTAATTTACTTCACATATGTTTAAATTTTATCCATCTATCATATTTTTACTTTTTTTTTTTATTGTCTTTCAAATACCATTTTAGTATTTTACATGTCAATCTTCAAAGTATATATTACATTTCGTCATATATTATTCCTACTCACTACTGTTTCAATGTCCATTATTTTGATCATATACCCATGAGTTCTTTTTTTTCATTTCCTCTAATCAACCAAACATATTTTTATATTTAAAAATAAAAATTTTTATTCATGGCCCATATTTTCTTCTATTATATATTCATTGGGAAAATTTGTTACACAAAAATTTTCGTACGTTCAAATCAAATTCAAAATATGATTCAATCATAATCTCCCGAACATGTAAAAGCGAAAATGTATTCAAGAATAAATTTAAACTCGCACAACAATCGAAACGAAACTATTGTTCGCATTCGCGGTGAAACGGCGCGAAAAACGTCGCGCAAATAGAGTTTGGCCATAAAAGATCCGCACGGCGCATAACTCGATATATTTTCGTCATCGGATGGGGTGAGAAAATTTGTATTTTACGACTTTTTCAACTATTCTTTCGCGAAAGGGATCGTAAAAGCGATACGTGCGCCGAGAGTAACACGGCCCCATAATACGGTTTGGCTCGCTGCGCGCTACATGGGAAAAATTCAATCTCTCGACAAACAAACACAAAGTACGTATTTTAATGGTGCTATGTTGTACAGAACTCGGTCCTTTCTATGTGCCATGGAATCCACTATATAAAAATGGGTATACAGTGTTGCAAAATAGGATTCGCTTATTCTACACATTAGGTTGCGTCACTCGATTGAGCTTTTGGGATAAACACGTTTATCGTCTGAGTTGAGCGAATGAATATATAAATGTTGTTAGATAGATGGTTTTCTGATTTTTTATTATGTAATCTAATCGAATATGTTATTATTAGAATTTAAAAAATCAGTATTTTTATATGATATATTTAAAAATAATGAAAAGTTCTTTATAAAATAGTAGATTGTTAATAATGATGAATTATTATAAATCAGATATGTATTTTTTTACTTTATTTAATCAATATTGAATGATGAATTTCATATTTATACGTTCAAATCCAATTGAGATAATTATGATCGTGTTACTTGATTTATTGACCGCCGGAAAAGCTAGGGTGCCGATGAAAGAAAATATGGTTGCGTCAATTCTATTGTCCTTTCCGATTTTTCACTAAATCATAAACGCCTACTTGTTTTGCGGATAGGCTGATCGTTTTCGCATTTGTTCCGGAAAAGGGGACCGGAAATTATACGGAAAAGTTATCGTTTCCGCTTGTCGTATCGATGCATCGCCATATTGCATCAACTCAGAAATGATAAACTGTTCGGTTTGATCAAAATCAAAATTCGAATATAAAGATATTATGCAAATGATCATTCAATTTGAATAAATTCAAGCGAAATTTTTTCTCATAGAATTCGTTTATTTTCATTGTGAATTATTATCTAAACGAAAGTACCTCTTTTATTTTAGCTTCACTGCAAAACTGTTCACAAATTCCGAAAACTGCGCACAATATTGTCGGTAGTTGAGCTCGTATGAAAACGGTGTTTTCCATGGTAGAGTGTCGTTCTCTCTCTTTGTTTTTCCAGCTAGGATGGCCGTATTATTAATGGAAAATATTATGGGAATGGTCAGGGGAAATACGGTGCAAACATCTGCACTAGCTGGTGCAGATTTACATATAGAATTGGTCGCCATTTGTCTCGTTGTCTGGTGGAAACCCTCGAATTTTCCCTAAAATAATCTGAAACGTTTTCAGCATGTTAACACATATTATTAATGAATGTGAGTTATTTACTTTAACACTGCATTCGAAATTCCATTCTATTCTTTGAAATATTAAAATATTGTATGAAACAAACGATTAATTTTCGTTTATTGAATTCAATATTCGCAATTTATGTAATTAATATTTCACAGATCAATCATTTAATTATTTTTGAAAACTATTTAATTATTTTTTTTCTAATTATGAATAAATATTTCAAATATTTTTAAAAAATTCGTATTTTTAATTCCTTATTTTATTAAAATAATTAAAATTATCATATATTATCTTTTTTATTGGATTTATATTTGTTGATATTTTTTCGACAATTTTTTGATTTTCTTTATATATATATTTTTTATTAGTGTATCATTAGATAATTGTAACAATACTCGAAAACTTAAAAAAAAAAAACATTTTATTTGATTCTTATAAAAATTATAGACAACAATTTTTCTTGATATTTTCCCCATTCAATATACCTAATTCAATTTTTTTTTCACACTAACATTCACCATTCATCATTCCAAATTATCTCATCGAATCATTCGCCATCCCACATACTAAACTTCTCACAAACTTAATCTCATCCATCGTCCACCCATCAAACAAGTTCACCCACATACATAATTCGAAAAACTATTTCACATTAAAATTTCACACACACAATCCAATATTCTTTCAACACCATCGCATCCATTGCCACATAATATTCTTATCGAATCTTTCACCATACCGTTCACACTAGACCTCAACCGTCGATCGTCCACTCATCGAGCACATGTTATGAACGATCCACGTATCAAAATCATAACATATAGATCCCATAAACGAAATCCGTTCATATCCCGCGGTATATGAGTCTTGAGCGTTTGTGGTTCCGGACGTAAGCGCTAGTTTGGCAACAATTGTGGTTATGGGGGCGGCGGTGCGGTCTGCGCCATTAATATTCACACAAGAACCGCTTTCGCGCCATTAACCATTCACCATGGCCCGTTTACCATACATAAACCATTTGGAATTGTGTCAACACCGCAGACCGATATCACCGCAACACCTCGCAATAACGAGCCGCACGCCTGTCGGCGAAAACCGAAAACGCGATGGCGGTCGGTCGTGTGTGAAGATGGCTTTTGTTTTTGTGATTGTCGTTTTGGGTTCGTGTGTGTGTGTGTGTGTGTGTGTGTGTGTGTGTGATATGGTTGGAATGTGATGTTGTTAAGATTTAAATGTTAGTTTTGATCAATTCGTCTTGATGTGAAAAAGTAATAAATAATTAATTGGTATTTTCATGAGTTGTTAAAAGTTTAAGATTAAAAATATATGTGTATGTATATAGTTTAGGTAAATTGTATATTTTAATTTGAAAAAAGATTGTTTTATGATAGAAATTCAGTGGGAAATTATGTTAGTCCCTGAAATATCAACGTGTTAATTAAGTATTGCAGAAACTGAATTTCTAACCATTTAGCATATTATCTACATCACACATATGAATTTCGAACAAAGCTCCTTAAGACGATACCATATCGCTTCGCATCACAGATTGAGAACATTTCCAAACCATGTTAAATTTCCACCCTTCAATTTTCCACAGAAATACAACCATCGCGTAACTTTCATATAAAATGAAATCCTCACATAACAACCAATATTTTATTGAGTCTTTAACACAACTTTCGCCACAAAACGAACCCATATAAAAAAATAAAGTTAAATACAATAATAATCAGATCCATCAACCTTTTAACACTGAAAACATCCAACAACAATTATTCCGAAGATTTTACTACACCTCATTACGAACATACACATTCTTCCGCGCCGAGCACTCGCATACAAGCACGCTCAATACATCCTCGACCAAGGGGAGAATAAGAAGTCGCACTGGCGACAAGAGGGTGCAGGGGAGGGTGGATCGATATAAGGAGGAGACTCCCCCGCCGTGCCCCCGCCCCGCTCGAAGGCTTCGCCCCCTCGCTCGGTGTCACTACGAGGACATTCTTCTAACGGGCGCGCAAAAAATATGGCTACACAAAATGGTCGAAACAAAATGGCGGATTTTTCGCTATTGTCTTTCTCTCTGTCTGCCCCCCCCCCCGCGTGTGTGCGCGCATATGTGGACCGGACACGTGTGCGGGAAAGCGGCTGTTTTTCCGTTCTTTTTGCCTAATTGAATGATGAGTGCGTAGTTTTTCGTTGGGGTTGTTACATTTTTGCTTTTGAAAATCGCAGGAAACGCGTGTGAATTTTCTATGATTCATATTAGTTAATAAAAAATTAAAAACCTTTATTTCTTCATTGAAATACTTGAAATACTTCACTTTAAATACTTCTTGTTTTTTTACAAGATCAAACAAATTATATTTTATTATGAATAGGAAGCGATAATAATTTAATCAAACATAATACGAATAACTTTAATTTAATTTAATATTAATATTTATTTATAAAACTGTACATCGATTTTTAAAAAATCCAACGATTTTCAGATTCGTAGTTTTTTATCTAAAATTTATTGTTTTGATCAAAAAAATTTACATCATTTACGGCTCAAAAAAAATTTCACTTCAAAAACCGATTCAGATGAAAGAACGAAAATAATCAAATGGACCACATAACATACCGAAATCAGAACTCAAAACAAAACATGACCAAAAACCGTTAACAATAACAATCAATACAAACCCACAAAAATACGGCACCGAACAAACGAAATAGAGTTCGCGAAGGCGGCAATCCGTCCGCCATAAGTTACGCTCCATCTTGGCTAATTAATTGCCATTGTTAATTCCCTTCCTACTTCGGATTTCGGGGACGTTTAATTCTGTAAATTGATGTTCCGCGAGTGAATAATTTACGGGCGGCTGAAGTTTTCTCTCGCCCACCCGCCCCTGTCCTGAAGCCAGCCCCCTCAAACGTTCAACTTTGCGCGTGGGCGAGGTGCACGACCGTCGGCGTTTCTCAAACTTTTCGAATCGAATCAAAGCAAAATTAGTGAGTCGTTTCGCCGATTTTCGGTTGAGGTGAGTTCGTGGGGTGTATGGTTAATGGACGTGTGAGGGAAATATCTGTTCCGATCCGAATATGTGATTGTATATGAATGTTTCGATAAAAATCGTTAGAGTAATATACATTTTTGAATTTCGATAAATATTTTTTATTATAATTTTAAAGAAAATTAATTTTATCTGATTATATAGTAGTGATTTTGCTTTTGATGTGGTAAAATTATTCGATCAGAAATTTTTTCTTTAGTATAAATTGAATGTCTCTTTTTTATGGATTTTTTCATGTATATGAATGGCTAGCGAAACTTTGAATAAAAAGATCAAAGATATTCAAATTATACATTTTAAAGTGAAAGTTTTTAAAAATTAAAATAGTTCTAAATAAAATATTATTCTGATACATGTTCTGCCTACTTTGTAGTACAAAAGTTACTCTCATTGAGTTCTTTTACTGAAAATTATTTCATATAAAATATTTTTAATTCACTAAATATATTCAAAAGAATATCTATGGTTAAAAAATTCAACACTTTAAAGAATATCTATAATACAAAAATACCCCACTTTTCATCTACGCCCACGAAAAAAACCCATCTTCAATTCAACCGAACAAACTTTTTCCTCCACAAACTTTATTTTCCCTTACAATTAAATTTTATGCTAATCCACTCTAATTCCATTTCAATATATAATTCATAACACAACGCTCAAATTCTGTAAATTTCCAGCCGGTCTTCCCTACAAAATGTACAGCGGACACGAGGCGTTGGCAGAAAAACGCAAACAGAGACGGATCCGAACGACTTTCACGTCTGCACAGCTGAAAGAGCTCGAGAGGGCTTTTCAGGAGACACACTATCCGGACATATACACTAGGGAAGAAATCGCCATGAAAATAGACTTAACGGAAGCCAGAGTACAGGTGAGTCGCCGCTGAACATCATACGTTTTTATTTACGACTACGCAATTTATGTGCGCAATGCGTGTATGTGTGCCTAATATGCGTAGTTGTGCTCGCGATACGCATTGCTAAATTAAAACGAATTGCTCTCGTTTTGCGGGGAAAATTTATTTTCATACGTTGCTCGTAAATAATGAAATACGCATTACGCGAGCAGGTAAATTTTAATTTTGAAAATTAAGCGCGAATTCGCGCCCGAGCGCATCGGAAAAGCTAGTGAAATCTAAACGTTCTATTATAATGAAAATTGGAGATTTAAAAATCATGATTTTATATGAAAATTTTAATTAGAGCAATATTAAATATATATTTAACCATTTTTCATTTTAAATTTGGTGTCTAAATTGAAATGTATAAATCTTTCACATTGACGATGCCAATTTTACCAACTTTACACTAACATTATCAACATGAGATGAATATCAAAATCTTCTCAATTTTCTTTCTATATATATGTTCAATACGACATGTATTAGTTACAAATATAGAGACATTTATGTAATGAAATAATTTTGATAAAATCCATCAATTTTTGGGTGGATCTCGTGTTACAAAATATTAATTAAATTAACTAATCAACATCATATGTTGTAATTACGTTCTCGAAATTATCTCAAAAGGGGACGGGAATTCAGAATTTATTGTTACGACACAAATGTGCCCAGAGCTGTCAGGCTCTAAGACAATCACCACTATGCCGAGCTGATTCGAGGATTTTGCAAAGGTGAAGAAGGGCTCAGGACGAGAAACATTAAACATTCATAACTACCCCACCTCGCTTTCGTGGGAGCCTCCTCTCGTTCCCGTAACCGTGCCCCGACATAAAAATAAAGGCCTATTATAAAATTAGGCAGGTTTTCCCGCCAGCAGGCTCATCAAAAAAATGTACAACGGAATCGTATAGAAAAACGAGAAACGAAACGTTAACGTGACTGGTAATTCCAACCTTGAAGTGTGACACGTGGCAAAACGTTCCGCTTTTCAACTGGCTGCGAAATAATCGCGTTAAATCTATTAGAGCACTAATTTTTTTTTTTTGAAAAATTAGTGTCAAATTCAACAGAACTGACTTCGTTTTTTGTAGACTATTTTTTCGTGTTCACTAACTCATGTCGAAATTAAGAAAAATAATTTAATTTCGATTGAATTTAGAGGTTTTCCAAATTATATCACAGATGAAATATTATATTTTCAATCGAATCGAATGAAAAAATATTTGATTATAACACCATATCATGAACTGATTGAAATTAAATAATTAAAAAATAAATAAATTCAACTTTAATTTTTAAATCCGAAATATTTATATAGTCTTTATAATAAATAATCTTATCAGAAATCATAAATTAAATACATACTCAATTTTTTAATCGTTTTGATGTCTGAAAACTGATAAACCGGTTAACCGGTAAATAACCTAAAAACAATTAGAATGGTCGATTTTTGGAAATATACGCTTTATTAAGCTTTTATTTTTTGAAAAATGTTGTTTTTTTTTTTTTTGGAAAGTATTTTTAGTTAACGATTTTTCCAGCTTCTTGTCATTTTTTTCAAAATTTCGGTAACTACTCGTAATAGAATTTTTCATCTGATTACCGTTAAATGAAATTTTCGTTAAATCTGACATCCCTACTTACATAGGTGATCATTTCCAAAGGCTTTATATTATATGAACATTCTCAATTTTCTTTTAATAAACATTACAGTACTTTCCTCAACATTACACACAATTATTTATAACGAACAAATAGAAAATAATCAAAAACCAATGCGGAAATCATCAATCTTGCAAACACGGTCGTGCAAATCTTCCTCACCGACACATATACACACACACACACACACACCGGTCGCCATTTTAACAATCGGATTAAACCCGCGCGGAAATTGAACCTTCGTCAACGCGAAAAATTGGACTCGCGGAGGGTCGTCGATTGGTTTGTTTTTCGCGAAAACTCGTAAAATCGCACGGCGCGGACTATGGGGGGTGGCTTTCGAGCCCCGTAACTCACCATTACTCGCCCCCTGATAATTAAAATTCGCCGTTAGATCCGCCGGCGGACGCGCGTCCTCCACATATCACAATTAGCGGCATATCGTGTGTATGTGTGTGCATGTGCGAGTTTTGTAAATGAAAGTTGTAATGAATATTTCTATGAAGAGTGGTCGTAGGTCGCCGTTCGCGCGGCGGTGGGGTTGATGGTTTTCGGGGGTGGGTTTTTTGAGTTTTCGATGGTTGTGTTTGTATTTCGTTGGATGTGGGATGATTTTGGCTATGCTTTTTTTTATTTACGTTTAAAAGATTTTTTGATTATTTACGTGTATTCAGTGAATGGTGTTATAAGAAAGGTGGCTCTTAAATATTTAGTTAAATGATGAAAAAATCTTTTGGAAAATGTTAAATGAAATATTTGTCTGTTGATGAAATTATATTGAACGTTTCATAACTTAGATTTTGTATTTGGTAGGTTTTATTTTTTAAACGGTTGAACAAATTTTGGGTTGTATAAGTTAATTTTTTTTTTCGTTTTTCGTTCTGTTTTCCAGTGTTTATATACAAAGTTTAATATAATGGTAAACCGGTATTTAATAAAAAAAAATACCGGATTAAAAATTACGATATATTTGACTTTCCTATCTTTACAACACAAAAATCTTTCTAATTTTTTAATTTTAATTGAATATCAACTAATTAACATTCGAAAATTATAATATTTATAATGTTGGAAAGATAAAATTATATATTATGATTAGTAAACGTAAAAAAAAATTATATATTATTATTACTATATTAGATTTTCAATTTGTATTTTTTTCTTATATAATATTTAATTACTCGATAATTTAGATAAATTAAAAAAGTAATTGTATGGAAATAGAATATCATAATATCGATAAATAATTAAAAATATAACAAACATAAAATACGAAACGGTTTTAGCGATTTAATCGGGCAATATAACGCAATATAGGCAAACGACGTGTCGTTGAGAAATTCTCTCGTTCGCCTTTTCGAGGGGCGGCAGTGGGTGGCCAAAGGGGTGGAACGCCCACTCTGGCTGCTGCGGTTGATTAAAATTTTATGCTCCGGTGTTAATTTTTAGGGCGCTTAAAATAATTTTTAGTGTTAGCCACCCTAATGACTATTGCCCGAGGCTGCTGGTGCACACGTAAAATGATATATTACGCACTGTATAAAAATAATTTTTCTTTATATTGTATTTCATATTTTTTTACAATATTATATTTATATTTAATCTATAGTGATCATTTGATGATAATTTATATTTTAAAAAATTTTCCCAAAAGTCCACTCGTTACTTAAATTTATTTATAGAAATAATTTTATTTATAAACAAGTTCAATATTTCAATATAAATATATATATCGCAAAATATATCAATTAAATTTCCAAATAAAACCATCCGACTATACAAATACAGATCGTCCATTTTCACAACAGAAAGCGCAACCAAAAGGAAAACTTTCGTACGGAAAAAAACGCAATTGCGGTCGTATACCGAAAATTTTTCCACTGCATTATTACGTGCGCTTTTCCATATGGACTTTTCCGCTTGGAAAATATTGGTCGCCCGATCACGCGGGCAATTAGGGGCGCAAAAGGGGCGGTTACTGCTAAATGTGAAATTTTTCAGTGCAGGTGTGCCGCCTGTCGGAGGCTGAAAAATAAAAAGGAAAACGCTTGAAAAATTACCAGGTGGTGTTTAATATGGAACTTGTTTTTCCCCGCCGTTTTCGTTGTCATAGGGATGGGGCAATTTAATCCATCAAGTTGCGGCGGCGCCTCCGCCCCCGCTTTTGCCACCCCTCATCCGCTCGGGGGCGGAGGCCGAGGGGGCGCGCCCCCGCCGATCCGTTTTAAAAAAATATATCGTCGAACACAAAACCCCGGCCAAGATTGATGGTGCACACCTACATAATGTTAATTACCGTTTTCCGTTTCCCTCCACTTAGCTCGTGCGTATTTTTTATCGCGATTTTTTTTTGTTTTGGCTCTCCCTCTTGCTCTTGTCTGTTTGTTTTCGTGTACGGTGTTTTTTTCGGGCTCTTTTTTGTCGACGGAAAAACAAAACGGTAGTGACTTTCCGTGCGCCGTTCGCGATCCGCCATTTTGACGAGCGCGTTGTTTAATTTGCGAGAGTAAATTAATGAAAATTTTCAAAGTGAGAAATTAATTCTTGAAAATCTCTCGGGTTCGTGAGAAAAACAATTAAATGTTGATAGCGTAACAATCTCTGAACTTGGATAGATAATATCTGCATTATACGGTTGTATTAATTACACAATCGTGTTTACTTTTACAAATTAAAATAGTGATATATAACACTATTCTAAATAAATATGCTACTATTTATTATGAAATAAACAATTTCTGGTATATTAATATTTAATCGTGTTCGATATTTAAAAATTATTTTCCACATCTATACGATTTTTTTTGTTTCCAATTAACTTATACATATTTTACAATACGATTCAACCTAATATACCCTCATTTCTGACCAAAACATCCCAATTTCTTCATATTTTTTTATGAAATCAGATTGATTTTGTATCGAAATATTAAAATAGATGGTTTTTGCAATATTAAATTTTTTATCCATTTACGAATCATTTCAATTAAAAACCCTTGTGCTCGACGGAAATGTAAGATTTTCGTAAAATACGTCGATTTTTTTCATTCTTCTTTAGTTTCGTAAATCGAGATAGTTAGTGTTGCGACCACAAATTTTTGAGACTTATTAAAAAATACATGAAAATCGATACCTACAAATTATTATTTTTAATTTTATTCAATGGTTCTCGGTATTTAAAATTTAACATAATGACACATATATTTTCACTACCGTATGCAAGAACACAAACTTTATACAAATGCAATACATTATTGTTACATGTTGAATATTAATTCAATGTCTAAAAACAAGCGCTTATTTAAGCATGATTTAATATTTGGATTTAAAAAGATTCTCAGTTGAATAAAATTCTCGTTCCATAAACTTTTCATCGTTTAAATCAAACACATAAAACCACAGCACAGATACAAATTTAATCACCCCTACAACTATTTTATAAACTAAAAATATTCACCAACTCAACAAAAATCTATTTCACACTACCTTCGAATAATTTAACACACAAAACTTAAATCAATCAAACCGAAACCATCCGAAATCCAACCGCGCACAATACCCAACACAAACCGTCGCCGTTTCAGATATTGGCAGCAGGGGTGGCAAACGTCGATCACTTTACCCTACCACGATTTTGTTGAGGTCTCCCAATAGGATATGCCAGATTGACGTTTGGTCAGCGAAACCGAACACTGATACGCCGTGAATATTTCACGAGCCGGCCATCGGTTCCGGGCCGAACAAAGGCCCGGAAAGAAAATGGCGCGAAAAACCGTTGCCGTTCAATTCGGCTGGGGCCGGAGGCCTTAACGGCGCTGAATGTCGGCCATCTGCGCGGCAGTATCGCGTGTAATTTTCCGTAAAGAGGGAACGAGTTTTCGCCGTAGTGGCCGGAGCGTTTTCATCGGACGTGAGAGCTTTTCCGGAAATCGCGTTAAGCTCGGCGTAATGGTCTGTAGTTCGTTCGGATCGTGTCTTTTTTTTTTGAATATTCGTGTTTTTTTATTCGTTGGAATTGTTATTGGTGTCGTTGAGAGCATTTGGAGATCTGTTCTAGAAATTTTGATGCGTTTGGAAAATTAATATTAGGTCCATCGAAAAATAATGTTCTTTATTTATTTTTTTCTCGTGAATTATCATTTTGATATAAGCAAAATAGTTTCTCTATAAAATTACGTATTTAATTTAATTTTATAGTCGTTATAAGTAATAAGATAATAAAAGTATCATTGGGGTTCTTAAGTAGCCTTATATGAGTAATATAGGACTTGGAACAATTTCTTTGAAAAAAAATTACAATTACAATTAGTTCAATTGATCATCAATTTTTTTTAGATTAGATGGACAATTCTATAGAAAAAAATTGAAATCATCAATTTTTTACAAATCTAATATCATTTTTGATAATCGATGGAAAATAATTTTTTCGTAAATGTAAAGAAATTGTATTTCCTTTGTCTGTATTTTCTGTGGATTTTCCGCTGCCAGCAGATAATCTTTATTATGCAGACGACTCGTTAGACTGTAACAGCGACGTTCTAAGGAGACAAACACCGGCTTCCATCTTAGTTAACGGGAAAATGCGTCTCTTGCGAATTCTCGTTAGTGAAGTACAGACGTTTGTGAAAAGCTTCATGGACGGAGCTTTATTTAGTCTGCTCGACCACCGTATTTGCACACTTTGGAAATTATTTCGCAGACACGTACCAACGTCACTGCTACAATACTGCAACATCACAAAATATACATTCTAATAATTTATACAATGAAAAATATTATGATACAATCATCCTATATTCATTATCAAACATTTTTAAAAATATTCAATTACTAACATTATGTACATGATATCAAAATAGAATTGGTATTATTTTCCGGATATATCAAAGGGGATGAAATCATCAAATTGAGAGCGGTAAAGCATCATAATGGGATGATTCGCCATACGACAAGTACACGTGTCGGCCCTCCAATGTACAAAAGATTCGTACGATACGACAGATTAGCTTCGAGAGGGCGCGATAAGCGTTACGAAATAATAACAAAAAAATTAGAAACACCCTGTATAATCATATAATAACTTGGAGGAACAACCCCCTGAACGCAACGCTCTACGCCGGCGCCCTAACGAGATTTGACGTGTCGCATAAAATATTAACCGGGACGTATTTTTTATGTATTGAATTTTTTTTATATTTCTGTGCTGTATAAGTTCCATTTATATAAATCAATGGTGTAAATTTGTGAGTCGAATTGATATTTTTATAGCGAGTTGGTGTCGTGGGATCTTGTGCTGGATTTATTTTTATATCAATTTTTCATGCATTTAAGTAACTTCAATATTTCAAGTTAGAACTAGAATATTTTTAAACTTAACATTCAGTCAAATTGCTGATTGTGAAATCATTCAATTAATTTACTATACAGATGCCAATTTTCCAAGTATTATTCATGTCCAATTTCGCTTAACTTCAATAAGAACCAATACATTCAATTCGGACGTATAATAGTAACAAATGTTAATTAATTTTCATTTCAAATAAAACCTCATTCAAGATTTAATAATCAGTATGTTTGTTATTAAAGAATTATTTCAATAATAAATTTTATTCTATTTCTAGGGTAAAGATGACATGATTAATGTAAACGTGAGAAAATACGGACACGTTTTCTTATACTCACACTCACGCTTAAACTCAAAATTAAATTTCTCTATCAAATCAATACATTTTATATCAAAAAAAAAATATTTTCATAAATAATTAGATCCCTCATAATCAAACGTCCACGCATCAGTTCCGATCATAAAAAAGCTCTCGAAAGCGCTAGAGACGGGAAAATTTCTTCCATTATCCGTGCGAAATGTCGGTCAGTGTGACCCGTTATAACGACAACGTCGCAACGGCGCTATTCCCGTTATTATCGGAATTTAGTGCGAGCGAGGCCCGAAACGGCTTTCAATTAGGCTGATTGCCTTTAATGCGGAGTCAAACTGCGTTAGCGGGGGCGGCTGCACCATCGCCGGACGGGCGTCTGGCAAAACCCACCCCCTGGAAGGCTTTTATGGGTATGTGCTCAGGGGGGTGTGTGTGGGAGGTTTATGGAGGTGGGTTGCTCTTAGAGATTTGCTTTTCTGCGATGAATGGGTTTAATGGTGGATTTTGTTAAGTTGTTTTGAATGTTTGTTTTTTTTTTCATCGTGAATCTTAAGAGTAGTTTAATGATTTTTAAAATATTAAAATAATACATGGTCAATTAAAAAGTATAAAAATATTCAAATTAAGTACACTTTTATAATAACATATTAATTTTTTTTTAACAAAATAGTTTGATGAAATCTTAAAATAGGAATATTTATATATATTTTTTTTAATTATCAATTAGAATTTATAAATTTAATTTTAAATTTACTGATCTTTTACAATGATATGTGAAATAGAGTTATTTTGTATTATAGTCTAGTCAAATTTATATATAACGGTTCATTTATTCAGATATTAGATATTTGTAACAAAAATGATATCCGATCTACGATTTTGTTTCGTATCGAAATAGATTCAATCAGTTCGATTGAACGAAATGAACGATAATGAAATTCAATACGCCTTCACAAGAGGAGGGCAAATTCAAAACACACACCATCCCCAACACACAAAATCGTGCGATTATCCATCGCACCCCCGTAACATTTCGCACAATAATTACGGCCGAAGATATTTATCGTGTTTTGAACATGTCAAGTCGGGCGCGGTTCTCACGGGGTGAAGAACTCCCTCGGGCGATATAAATGCATAATAACGAAAAACTTTCGCACGATTGAAATCCCGAAGCGCCAAAGTGGACTCGATGGACGATTTTAATCAACTGCTACGGCTGGATGATTGTTTTAACGATCCCCGCGTTGTGTTCGGTCCGCATAAGGGTATGATTGATGATAATCGGGCGGCGTTGTCGGGGCACGTTCTGGGTTATCTGAGCACACAATCGAAAGGAATCAATCAGTCTGGAGCTGGAGGCTGTACAGATTGGTTTTGCCCAGGTTTCAGCAGGGGGAGGGGCCGAGGGGGTCAATCAGTGCAGCGTGTATAGATTTGCCCCGCAGCGGTCCGCGAATAACTGATGAGAACCAATCCGTTCGTGCAACGATTCGGGAATTTCTTTCGTTAGATTGATTTTTTTTCTCTAGTGAAACTTCTATAAAGATTTTATGAGAATAAAAGAAATCTATTTTTTTTTTCGATTGATACAAGTTAATCTATATTTGATTCCGAATAAAGCGGAATTTACTAAAAAAAAATTATGTAATGATTTACTTCCAATATTTAGAATGTTTATTTTGAGTGACGAATATACAATATTGGAAAAAATATGGGTGTACAAATATATTTAATATGTTAAATTATTTTAATATAATAGAATAAAATTATATTAAAAATAAACAAGTAGTCTTTTAAAAGTATTAAAAATTAATATGAGTTTAAAATAGTTTTTGAAACTGCGAAAAGTTTAAAACCAAAGTACACCAATGAAATTTCAAGTTTTTCCAAGTGTTCGTTCATAGGAAAAATTAAATAAATTTTCATTTAAAAATAAAATATTGCGCAATTCATTATAAAAATTCCAATTTCATTAAACGATCCACCATTCATTGCCGAAATTTCCCGAACAAACACGCGTGCTCCCGTTTTTATTGCTCAATCATCCGGATTGCGAGCGTAATTGCGTCCGCGGCAGGGAGTCCTGGAAAAAGGACACGGCTTCGACGTCCAGCTGCCCTCCTCGTCCAGGAATCCACACCACTTCCACATACAACAACACAACACAACGGAGAACAGCAACAATCGCGGGCACGTATCTCGTGACAGATCTGACAGCAGGCAGGCACCGGCCCGTCCCCTCGACGGCCAAATCAGTTAAGTGCTCAGCCACCGAATACGTTATTATTATACACTTATCTGATCGTGTGTGTGTGACAATTGTGCCGTTTCAATTAAGCCTCGATCGAAACACTGAATTTCGTGTCAAGGTCGCCGGTTCGATCGTATTTCGCGGAAACCTCGAAGATCCCGATTATCAAATCCGTCGACGCACAATCGCATAATGCGATAAAATTAACGGCGCAATAACGGGACGTAATTTATTCGCCGCTAAGCTGGCAGCCGAAACTGGCTGCGGTGAAATTTTAATGTGACGGGCGCAAAGTTTGCCGCCTCTCGGCGAACCCACCCCCTGCCACGTGGACGTCGTTCAACTTGATCAAGTGTAGCAACACAATTAGCCGTAATGCATCCTATTATGTGCGAGTGGTGGATGTGGGTTGTGTGCAGTGGTCGAACTTTGAGTTTTGGGTGGAAAAATATCGATCGGAGTGTGTTGTGAAGCGTCAAATGGTTTTAGATGTTGGACGTGCTGGTTCTCGTTGATCAGAGTTAAGAAATATGTATTGAGAAATATGCGTATGTTGATCTGAATCTATTTAGTAAAGGATGGTTTTTAGTATTCAATTTTTTTAAGAGTAATAAACTGTGGTGAAGTCAAATTGGAAAAACGTTTGAATTTCCAATGAATTTCAAGATAGTCTAGTTTTTTAATGGATGTTGTATAGGTGGTTTCTTTTTGTATACGTTGAAAATGTTTATGATTACACAATTGGAATTATGTACCTACTGTTCAACAAGAATTGGTTCTTATAAGGGAAAGGCACGACTTGATAATCTTAAATCCCGATGAAAATAACTTTGCTAATCGAACTTTATTCTTTTAATATGGAAATGTATAAAAACGTACTATCCAACGAATTTATTAAAAAACTGATTTATAGTTTCTATATTTCGATATATCTACACGTATATACGATTTCGAAAATTGAATAATCGAAAAACTAATATTGTAGTGAACATATACATATAATATAAAACATATGATATATAATAGATAATGATACAAAATCTCCTAGACGTCAAAGTTATTCAGTTTCAGATATTAATTACCGAAATAAACCTTGAATTTAGCGATTAACAATTCAATGATAGTCAAAACATTGATCCATCTACTGACCTATCAAATACGATTAATTGGAATTAGCGATAAGCTCAAACTGCCAATTTATAAATTTAAATCTCATTTGAACATTTAACTTGCGGCTTCCTTGTTCCTTGCGAATCTTTTCTGTATTTTAGGGATGAAAGAATATGAGGGGAGGGGTTAATGGCGCGCATCGTCGTCGGCCATCTGCCGGTGTTTTGATTCGGTCGCCATTAATATTTATTTACGGACGCGACGCACTTTCGTATTGTTTTTTTCCCGCCTGTGCGAATCGCCGAGCAAACAGCCGGCGGCCCTTCGCGCGTGTGTGCTTTTTGTTGGCACTACTGGGGCAAGTGCGCGTCCCTATGAATGTCAAACTTTGCACTACGGCACCTCTTCATACCCATCTGTATTGGTTATGAATGTTTTTGAGTATTCATTGTTGAAAAATTGCAAAATTATTCTATTTTTCCTAATATGATAATTCATAACACTTATATTAGCTGATGTTATATTTTCAAATTAATGTTTTTCATTTTCATGTTCTTATTGAAAATTGTACTGCATGTGGGAATAAAATATGTTTCGGCATTTCGCCAACGACCATACCACGTTGAATACACCGGTTCTCGTCCGATCACCGAAGTTAAGCAACATTGGGCGCGGTCAGTACTTGGATGGGTGACCGCTTGGGAACACCGCGTGCCGTTGGCCCTCAATTTTTTTTGATCATTTTATTTTCCTGTAATATACAAAGGAAGAGATAATATTTACTCTACCTTTTTTTTTAAGTATTACATATAATTTTCGAACTATTATAGTATTACAGCTCAAATATTTCAAATTCAACCTATTACAGTTCTAGTTCAACTATCGAAAATGTATCTATTCGTATGAAATAAAACCACAATTCTGATAAAATATTATACTATGAATGTATGACATTATATTCAACGAATACAATGACAATGATCATAAAAAACTTTCCGACGGTCGAATTTCATTTGTAAACGGCTGAATTTTGAATTTAAAAGCTGTTGAACAGTACAATATTCAAAACACATCCTACACTTTTTCAATTCAACCATCAAAAACACAATTCGACCAGACCACGACCCACATTTCACCGACGCGGAAACAACCCAGCAAAAGCCGCGTTCAAAAAGCACCCCCTCGCGAACCGAACAATTGGATTAAAACGCATCGAATCATCGCCGGAGCCATTTAACCATTTGGCCGACGGGCAAACACAATCGCCGACGACATTACGACCTGTCGTGACAACGTAATAAATCCGACGCGTATTAATAGTTCCGCGATGAATAACTCGCCGACGCCTTTTTAACAATGTAATGCCCATTACGTCGGCGGGGGGGGTGAAAAAAATAAAATGGCGATGCGTTCGCGCGCGAAGATTGTTTGGAGTGGATGATGGCGGTGTCATTCTTGCGTTGGAAAAATATTAACATTTAATATTTCCGCAAATTTAAAGAAAATAAATCGGAATGGAGGCGGAGCGGTGTTGGTTTACAATTAGAACGCTGTTTATTTTTCGATGAAATTTCCTCTCGGCCGTGCTTCTTTTGCGTCCATTGCTCGGTTAATTTTTGTGTTAATATTTAACGTTGGGAAAATATCCAATGTCTTGAGTTTCATGGATGATTGGTGTCCCTAAGTATCGTAAGAAAATTGCGCTATAAGTACAAAGATCAATAGTATATAAATTTTATAATTTTTAATTCAGCTCATTTCTTTGTTTTGCGTTCCAATGAATAATCTGAAAATTGAACATGTGTACGTTTATATTATACATTTATCATATATGTGAAGTTATTATCGGTTGGATCCAAAGAGGGGAAGGTGGGGCAATCGTCTCCCCCCCTCCTGTGGATCATGTTAAAATTTTTAAATTCGTGTGTTTTAGAAATTATCAATATTTTTCCCAAAACAAACGTAAAAACGAAAATTTTTAAACGTATATTTTTTTTTATATTGTAGCCCCGATTTCCAAA
This sequence comes from Hydropsyche betteni, assembly GCA_028571205.2. NCBI lineage: Eukaryota > Metazoa > Arthropoda > Insecta > Trichoptera > Hydropsychidae > Hydropsyche > Hydropsyche betteni. The sequence goes on from JAOXNN020000082.1 coordinate 1,818,284, forward strand.
AAAAGGTCATAAAACTGCCATATTTGTATATAAAAAAAAAGCAATTCTATTGACTAAATAAGTGAGGTGATTGATTCATCTGTACTTATTATTGTCGATCTTTTGAGTAAAATGTCTAGTTAATTTTTGGGGAGGAATGACCCAAAGAAAGTAAATAACATTGGTATAAATCTAATAATTTACAAAAAAAAATTCGTCTGCGACGCCAATCATTGAAATATTTCCATTAATATCCGATGAGTTTTGAATAAACCTTTGTTCAATTGGCACGAATGATTTAAAAAAATATATGTATTTCATATTCACTTTCCTAAAATTTAAAAAACACCGAACTCCATTTTTCCGCGTATAAAAATCGTCGAAAAACTACGAACAGACGGGGTGCGAATCGAAACGCAATCGTTAACATATTGGCTTATATCCTAGCTACCGGAAAAAAATCGCATCAGTTTGTTGCTCTATTTTATGACTGGCACCCCGCCGGTCGGCGAAGGGTGGGTATTCGGGGATGAAAGAAAAAAAGACAACAACCGGGACCGGTCGGTCAATTGAATTAGTATTAGCCCCTACGGGCCCCGGAGGGTGACTGAGCTGAAACTCACCGCTGTATAGAAAAGTATTACACATGTGGCTATGCTGGGGTATTTTCTATGGAGGATGCGGAGTTTAGGATCGAAATTCGCAATATGGACAGATTTCGGTTTTTATAAAGTCATTTTGAATATGATTCAAAAAATATATCGTTTTTATATCTGATTTTTTTCTATGAATTTAATTTTTTTACGACAAAAGATTCAAATCGATATCACAAAATAAACACTATAAAAATATTCAATTTTTTCTATAAACTAGCAAATTGACTTTCATTCAAATTTAAATGATTACAATAATTGCGAATTTTGAACCTGAATCCCTGGAATAATACAAAGTATCCTGTGTTTCGGTGCTGGTGGTATACGAGTTAATCAAACGGCGTACATCGGCCGGCCTTTCGCCCCAGAGAACACCCCTTGTACGTTGTGTGTACAGTTGACACCCCTATGGTAGCCTCAGGGTTGACACCGACGATGTCATTCGATACGTGACTTAATTAGTAGCCGTGGTGGTCTCTCGTTTGAGACGTCTTTGCTTGTTGATGATGGTGGTTTTTCACGTTTAGGCTTAGGTGATATATAAGGTTGTTCGATCTATTTTAAATTTTGCATAGTCAAATTTAATTTATGTAAAGTTTAATAATATTATATGTAGTCTATTTTTTATTTTTGTATGCATTTTATATAATCAAATTTTTTGGTGGTCAAATATTTTTCTGTTTTCTCCAAACCAATAATTAATATCTGTACTTAAACTATTTCATTATGAGGAATATTTTTCTTTTTCAGTGTTTATTAAATTTTTGGTATAGCCAGATGATAATAAAAAACCCGTAGAAGTTTTTTAAATGTTTTATAATAAATGTATAATAATACCACTATAAATTTTTCTTAAATAATTCAGAGATTGAGCATTTCTCTTTTTATCTATATTAATTAAAAAAGATGAGACTCGTTAGTTGAATAATGGTTGTCCTTCATTAAATTAACCCACTATCAAACTATAATATTATAATATACTCAATGTAGACAATTCTCTGATCGCACTACATGTCTTTTAGTTTCACTCATTGGTAGAAAAAGAACAGCTAGTTTTCCAACTCCATTTAATGAAACAAATATGAGAACATACTTCAATATAGTAATGAATCCAAATTATTATTATTTTTTGAAATATTTTCTAAAAAATATGGTCTAATAATCTCAGCAATCAACGATGTGAAAGAACTAATGAAGATTTTCATTAGATCAATTACAAAAGTTTTACTTATTGACTGCGCCACTTAAATAAAAACGTGCGTGCTATGATAATTGGAAATTTTTTCGTTTCAATCACATTCCGAAATTTTTCTAATAATTTAGTTAGCATTATTGGTATTAGAGACTTGTACTCAAAAATGTATCACATCTGATTGACGAAATTTCATAGAATCTATTTAATTTCGCGACATTTTAATAAAAACAAAATCGACTCTCTCAAGTAGCTCATTCCCATAAAACACCCTGCCACAACCCGAACCCGAAACATCCGCAAAATCACGACACATCCTCGCACATGGCGATCATCACCCCGGCGATTTGGCCGCGTTTAACAAGTGTTTACAAACAAAACACACCGTCGCGACAAAGCACGAGCGGTCCTCGACTCATGAATTCGTAATGGACATACGGGAACATCCCCTCGCCCCCTAAAAAAATCCATACATAATGCATTGCAATTTTTCCCATCCGCGGCACCAACAGGCGCTAAATCAAACATCTCCGCGGCGGGACCTGCTCCCCGAACAATCGAGATCTATTCCCACCCCATGGTGTTTTTTTTTTTCATATATTTTTAAACGTATCGTGGGGGACGTCGCCGTGATGAATGGTTGGGCATCGCTGACATGGTGTTGCCGCTGTCGTCATACTTCACGCATCGCACACTTCACATTATGCCTCCACGGGTTTTATATTGTATGGGGATGATTTCGTTCACGGGCAATTTATGCCGGTCTCCTAGGAGGTGCCGGAGAGTGACTGATGAAAAGATTAACGCGTTGTGTGTGCTGGGAAATGATGGAAAGTTTGCGGCTTTGAGGTTTTTCGGGGAAATTGTTGAAGTTGGCGGGTTTGTGCATTGTCACTTTGCCCGATGTCCAAATGCTAATTTTGTTCGTATTTAGCGACCGAAAATCCGCGTCTGCGAAGCTTAGCCGCACTTGCTAAGTAAATACATCGCGCTTCGGGCGCTAAAGTCAGCGACGTATAACCGTTCTGTGTTTAAACGGATGGAAAGTTTTTAAAAAGTATGTGGTGAAAGATTTTTTGAAATGTTTGTTTTCCTTTTTGAATGCCGATAGAATTGTTACTTTACAATTGTAATAATTTATTAGAAAGAACTTCATTTCATTTTAAAAGTTAGAAAGTTGAGTAATTCCCGGAAAATGTTGATGTCAAAAGATATATTTTTCTTTAAAACTATCTCAAATTGACTTCTAGTGATAATTGTTTTTTTTTTTTTTTAGAAACTCAATGAGAATTTTTCTTTTATAATTCTAGAAAATTTATATAATCATTTTCATAGCAGATACTTTTTATATAGCTTTTATTGAAGCACTGAAATGCTTCAGTTCTCAAAATCAACCAGATATCTAGAGATAATTTGAAAATGATATAATATATTATAATATAATTTATCTTAAAACAAAGAAACTTCTGACAGATAAAATTGGTTTTAACAAGTTTATGACTGTACCAATAAATTATCAACTAATCAATTTATACTTTTAATTTAATACATCGAAAATAAAAAAAATACCTTTTTTCGTTTTTCATAAAACTTTAAAACGTTTAACGTTCATTTCCATATTGTGAAATCAGCAGCTTAAAAATAAATATGTATTTTGCTAATTAATTTCAATTGCACACGTTCAAATCTATTGACACAGATACGGTTGACTACCCCTGAACTAGTGTGACATGTTGATAACAGGTGGCGGCACAGTGTTATGTTTGCGTGGCGCGCTCCGCAAACATGGTGCGCTATTTATTTGCTCAACACGCAGGACTTCTGGCTACGTTTATTCTAATAGAATAAGCTTCAACGCAAACAGGACCTATTCAGTAACCCTGATGGTCCTTTTTCTCTAAAGTTTCCAGTCAAAACCACCTTTTTTCAATCAAAAGCTCTTCATCAATTATGTATTTTTTTCAATAATGCACATTTCAATTATACATTAAAATTAAGTATAGAAATCAGTTGAATTTATAAAACGACTGTAAATTGGATCACTTTTAAACAGTTGCTACATTTCAAGCCGAGTGAGTGATAGAATTAATTTTAGTGATGTCAAAACCAAAGGTCTTCTCGGACTAACCGTGTCAATTTTTATTTTTGTATATGTCAACTACTTTTTTGACGCGTTGCACTCGGAATAAAAGTGTGTCGTACAAATTTGGAAGATCCACAAAATACAAAAATACTTCTTTAATTGTTTGACAAAATACTAATGCATCATAAACATGTAAACATATGGGCTGAACCAACTTTCAGCAATTGAATAAACACACTATATAATCGAAAGCCGAATTATTCATGGGATTAGGAGTTCATTAGAACGCGATAATAATAATCCGAGGGCGGTTCGTTTATTCCGACGATATGGTGATTCCTGCCAGTATCCCCTTTTTAACAAGCACCCCAAAAACGTTCGAGGATTTCGAAACACCCTATGGGCCAAAAAAAGGGTTTAAGTGAATCGGCGATCGAGCAAATGTTACAGTCGAGATTAAGTGGGGTCATACGCACATGTGTCGCAATAATAACGAAAAAAATAAAATGATTATGTGGCGCTTAGAATGTAACGAAGCCCTGATGATGGTTTTGGGAAATGCCCGAATCATCGAAAAAAGTGTAACGATGTCAAAGCGCTCATTAGTCTTTTCACACTGTCGACGTTTCAGTTGATACAATAATAAGCCCACGCGAAATTATCAAGACGATTTAAAAAAAATCTTCTCCGTAAATTTTATTATAAACGATCTAATTTGAGTCGTTAAGAAAATATTTGTTAAACTACTTATTAGCTGAATTGGCAGATAGTATCGTTCGTGTAGTTGTTCGATTCGAATTATGTAAATAGTTTCGTTAACGAAACATACTTCAAATGATGCTAGTTGAATTTTTAAACCTATAAAGTAATTCGTAAATTATTATAGTTACTGCGAAAAATATACGTTTTTTTTTTTGCAAATATATAAAATTATTGAATAAGTAAAAAAATCAACTCGAGTATTCTGAAAAAGTAATTCCAAGACTGTACTCTAAAATTATAACATAATATAAATTCATGTATAATATATTTGCACATGAATAATCTATTCAGTCACCAATTTGCAATTTCAAAAACACACTTCCTACAAATGCATTTCCTGAACTAAATTTTTACAAAACCACTCCAACATACTACCACTCATCAAATCACGATTGATTTCGAAAACGCTACAACATACACATCCAAAACACCCTTGGCGATCAACACGAAAGTGTTCAACCGTACGAAATTAAATTTGTCACCGGACACAACGATCGAACCGCCGCGAAATCGCGGAATAAACACAAACACAAAATATTTATGATTGATGTCCGACATTATGCGGAGCGCACATACCGAATTTTAGCAACTAAAATAGCCGGCGGTGTAACTGACAGGAAATTAATTGCGGGCGAGCAACGAAAGCCCGCAATTATTCCCGTGACGAAATAATGGAACGGGCTCGGGTATTTGTCGGCGGTGCCAACCGTCGCGCCTTTTCGAAATAACGAAATCGGAAAAAGGCGACGATTGCCCGCGGAACATTCATTATTCATCGGGCGGCTAATTGTCGTGGCCATTGTTCTGCGGATGTTGTTTTTCAATCTTGATGGATTGTGATTTGTCAGTGTTGGAGTAATTAATGTCGTTTTGTGCATATTTTATTTGAAAATTATGACCAATCATTTTAAATTGTCAATAATTTGTTGGGTTAATTAATTTGTATTTGTTGTGTTAGTGTTATATATGATTATTTGTTATTAAAATTTGCATAAAATTTGAAGTTAATTGTTTGATTTACTTTTTGACGACTGTACGGAATTTGTGCAATTTAAATGAATATTAAAAATATGAAATCTTAAATTAAAATATATAAAGCATCGAATTAGTCAATCGACTATTGATCACTAATATTTTTAGTTTCTGATATAAAAACTTGTAACTTATCATTGTAGTTATTAATTTGAAAAAATATTTTGAATTTATTATTCCTAATAATTTTTATAGACTATTCTAAAAACTTCATTGATATAATTGCTACAGATAATAGAAATTTGCTAACAAAGTTGTCGAAAATTCGACTTCTATATACTTCGATATTCAAAAAATTATTTATTAAAATATATTGGTTATAAATCTACAGTAAAATAAGCAACATTATCATTTTGAGTATAATTTTGATAAAACAGGTTTAAATCTAAACCTGTAACCTTCCCCCTGAATTAAATCTTTTCAGCTTTAAATTAGAACTCATTAAATTCTAATAAGAATTTTTATACTTTTACCATTTAGCTTAAAATTAAACCTGTTGTAAGTGCTGTATTAAGACTGTTGTCATAGAAATCAATGAAAGTTTCATGATGGTTGAATTTGAAGTTTAAAATATTAAATTTGAGGTATAAAACATGTATTCAGTATTGAAATAATCACTTTTAATCATTTTGAATCATATGTAAAAAGCATTGATACCATATAAAACTTAAATGTTAAAAATATTGAATTTAACATGAAATAAATCTTCATATTTATAAAATTTATTTAATATAAATACTAAACATATTACACCCTTATATTCAAAATCCGAAAACCCAATCCAATTACCAAAATCGAAACGACCAATCTTCGAAATGCAAACACACACACACACACATAACGAAAAGTCATAAATCGGAAACTGCAACGCATTACCGAACCGCCGCCATAAAACGCAACTGCAATTGCACTTTGTTGCATGCGAAAAACGGCGAGCGCGCGAAAACGCACGGTTGCCAACCGCACGGCGCAAACGCACGCTCGCAGTGCGGCCACACGCAACGCTCGAAATGTAATTATGCGGAGCCGGTTTCGCGCTGTTAATTTGCAAGAGTGCGTTCTCGTGTATGGCCGAAATTCGGGGCCCGATCAGGCGTCGGGCGCCGTAAATCAGGTGGTTATTAAACGCGCGTTATGGGGTGCGCTTTTGGGGGGGTGCACTTTTAAAGAATGGTGCGGGTTTGGTTTATTTGGATGTCGTGATGGATGTTGGGATGTGGGGGGTTGTGTGATTTTGAGTTAGGTTGATGTGCTGGAGATATTGTTATAGAAATAATGTATTTTATTGACTGATGTTAGTCTTTTGGGTCATTGAAAGTTCGTGATTTTTTTTAGGTACAGTAGAACTTATATTATCTGGAGCTTGGTTATTCGGATTGTTCAAAAAATATTTTTCATGATTTTTTTACATACCGTACGTCAAAAATTTACGGATATGTAACAAAATTTTACTGTCTCATGACAGACTTGACTATGAAGGTGATCAATCTAAAACCTGACATGAATTTTATTTTTAAAATAATTTTTACAGCTTAAAAAAGATAGTAACATTATTTATTTTCAAAAAAAATTATTTTATTCAAAATAAAAAAATCTCTCACAGGAGGCCTTAAAAATTATGACTTCATTAATTATTATCTTAGGAGCTGAATACACTTTCATGACGATGTTATGTTATATTCACAATTTTTTTCCGTACTAAATAACCAAAAATAATAAAAACAAATATATTGTAAATACGTTTAAAAAATACTTAGAGTTGTGAACTTGTGTGCTTATAATTATGCACACCAAAATTTTTTATAAATAACTAAATTTAATTTCGAATAAATTCATTTTTTCCCTTGTATTGATTATCTAAATTTTTTGCTATCCAGGCCACCTAAGTCCCCGTTTAGTTGAGGTTCTACTGTATTCTGAAATGAAAGTAACTTTACAAGAGTTTGAATAATAAAAAGCATCATTTGAAGTTGGTAGATTTTATTTGTTACTTAACTTTAATGTAAGTCGGTGCGTTCAATGAAATTGGACTGATAAACCATCAATACATTTTATATCGATGAAAACATAAATTTTTGATTCGATTCACAAATTTTTCTATGCGATAAAAAAACATAACTCTCAAAGAGTCAAATACTAAAAACGCATCCAACAATTGAATCATACAATTTATATATCACCATCAATCAAATTAATTTTCACACACAAACAAACAAATTACAAACCCAACTCATTAATCACCAAACACACAAAAACCGTCAAACTCACACTCAACACAACCACCAATCGAACCCACCAACACCGCATTCGGAAAGAACTCTAGAAGTTTCACGACACGACGTCTGACGATGATCCAGTGGGTGATCAGAAGGTCATCTAAATCGGGAGAGTCTGGTTTTATCTCAACAAAATCCGTACAATAACAACGGTTAAATATAAAGCGGGAACGTGGGCGGGTTGCGTTGGCGCAATCGGAGGATACCACCTTTTAATTGACGACTGCGTGCGAGATTTATGGCGATGCGAATTTTCGCGCCCTTTGCGAAGTGTTTCGACATCGATTCGAGATCTCTTCCAGGTCGTTTATTAACGGGTCGTATTGAGTTTGATGTGTGTGGGATTGGCGGCTTGAGTTCGGATTCGTGTAGAATCAAAATTGTCTTGTTGGATGGGAAATTTGTGTTGGGGACGTTAAGTGCACGCGTTTTGAAATGGTTTTGATTAATGGGATTTTGTGGCGTTGATTTAGTTTTGTTCGATGCATCGGTTGATTAAAGTTGAGTTATATGCAAGCGATTGCGTATGGTTAGTCAAAAATTGTTTGGTTTCGATATTTTGATCTGCGATCTGTTTTTAATATATAATAAAAAATATATTTGAACTTTCAATTGTTATTGAAAGAATGTTGAAAAAACATTATTTTGTTGTGAAATGTTTTTCATAACATTTTATATTAGAAAACTACAAATCATGAAATCTATTTAATGTCTATAAATTTTCGGAATTTTTAAATCCATTCATGATAACTTTTTTTTTTAATATTTTTTTATATAATAACTTTTCATTGAGAACTTATTAACTTTACACAATATAGCTTAGAAAATATTATTGTAATCGATAAACTATGTATGATTCATGATATAAACTATTATATATAATACATGTATGATATAAGCAAAAAAGACAATGACCACATTACAATTGCATATTTATTTTACATCAAAAATTTTATTTTCACCAATTTGAAAATATTTTCCAATTAATTTCTATTGGGAAGGCCATATTTACCGTAATTTTCATTTACTGGTAATCCGTTATTATTTTTACTAATTAAAAGTTTATTAAATTTTGAATAAAAACCATAAAAAATAACGAAAACCTAATAAAAACCGTAAAAACAAAAATATTTACTAAAAAAACAACAATATTTAAAAAAAAACATTAACCTACCCGACCAACATTTATCAACACAGTTTTCAAAAATATTCAAAACACAAAAAAATATTTACCGGTAAATACCCGAACAATGTTATTTGGGTCATTTCCCTAATTTATATCGATCCGATATTTGCTACGAAAAATTTCAACATCGAAATTCCTTTTTATACCCGAAACAAACACGGGCACTTTCAAACAAAACGATCATTTACCCGAACCATTCATTCCATCCGATTGCGCATTCTTCGCACAAAACGATCGCCCATCACAACGGCGGCCGCAATTCGAAAATCCCCAATGAAAATAAAATAAGTGTAAAATTAGAGATCGCACGTTCGAAACTCGTGTGTTATGATAAGTCGGCGAACGATCGCCACGAGTCGGCGCGTTTAAAAATACGCGCGAATGCCGGTCCGGTGGGTGGCCATAGCCGCTATCCGAACGGCCATCTCGAGCCGTCAGCTTGGGGCCGTTTTTTCGAATTTTTGCGCGCCAAAATCGAGAGATTGATGACGTGTCTGGGTCGAAGGGGTTTCGAGAGAAATTCGCACGTCAAAGTCCGCTGACAGAGTCTTTTTGACTGTGATTTTCGTTTTTTTTTTTTTGTAAATGTACGGATCGATGCAAAAATGTTGTGGGTTGAGAAATTTTTAGTGATATATCTAAAGTCTGTGAATTATTGTTTTGCGAGATAATGTGATTTTTATCAAATGCAAAGTCCATTATGAAAAATTTATGTTGACATTTAAATAATTAATAGGCCTTATACAAGAAATGAATTTTTTTTAAACTTTTTTATATTATGTAATTATATTTTGATTCATTCAACAGTCGAAAAACCTTTATCAAATATTAATTACAGATTTAAACTGATTTGCGAGTGTGATAATTTTCAAATACGCTCACTGAAAGCAATTAAAGTACAATCGCTAATTTTGCAATATGCCCAACATTTAATCGTATGCATAACGATGATTTACGAGTGACTTTGCTACAAGTTAGCATCCATATCGTATGACTGCCTCGGAACAGATGCCAAATTGTAAACGAAGCACGAAAATATCCTGCAATATCGGTGTTTTTCGCAAAACGTTAATCCAACGATACATATTTGTATAATTTCAATATGCGACGTGAAATTGAACGAACACGTTTTTGATTAATTGTATGGAATTATTCATTGTTGAACGAGTTTTAAATAAGACAAAACACGTGCTTTATTTCGTAACGCGAAAGACGAATACTCGACACAACAATATCCAACAAATGCAATTTATTCTGGCAAAGTGTTACGTGAAGCTGGCCGTGAAAAATTATCTATTTGCGAATATAAAAATAATTCGACTAAATTTAAATACTGACGAAGAAAAAGTGCGTTCGTGCTAGGGATTCCAATACCGGTATTATCGAAATCGGTATTACCGGTTTTTCTCACTGAAATTTGACCTTTGGTATTATCGGTATTAAAAAATAAAATAAAGTTATTAAATTACCCGTTAAAAGGAAAACTTAATCAAAATATTGTATTAATATGGGAACCGAAAAAGTTATTATGTATAAGCTTGAATTTATCAGCCATCATTCTTAAACTAAAAAACTTTTTGAGTAGGAAATGTTTGTGATAAGCATTTATAAGTTGTTCACCAAACATTGAAAACTGTTCGTCTTACTTAGGTAAAGTCCAAAAGGGTATTTTCGTGGATGAAAGTTCAAATATGGTTTTTTTAATCCTATTTTAATACCAAAAACCGACCGTGTAGTAAAATGTTCTAATATTATATTTTTGGTACCAAAATTATGTATTTTACCATTTAAAAAAATATTATAAGTATAAATTGATATATGTGTTTGGTTACTAGAAAAAGTATTATGATGTATATTTACAGTCGAAAACTCGCCTACGAACTTGTAAAGTGTTTTAAGGGTGTTAAAAAATGTCTGTTCTTCTCATTGTTACTCATGTTTATGATTGATAAATCATTTTAATGATGTATCCAAATAAATAAAAATGAATGTGTGTGTGTGTGTGTGTGTTAGCTATGCATGCTTTAAGGCTTACTTAATCACAACGAAATTTTGTAAATAAGTTAATTGTGCAATTGAAAAAAAATTTGTATTATTAAAATTATTTTATAATTCAATCTGATGTTATTTTAAGATGAAAAAATCCAATACTAAGATTCGAAGATCTATCGTTTGTTGAATTTAGTTGCCAAGTTTAATTATTTTGAAAGCGATTAATTAATTAAACAAACATTTTCCTTTAATTAATTAATGTATTATAGCCAATTAATTGTATAAACATATCGATACATCTAATGGGAATTTTTTCGGTAATACCCTCATTGGCAAATGTCGATATTTTCGAAATCCCCAATTCGAACGTAACATTTGCTCACAATGAAAACATTTCCACGACTTCTCACCGTATTCCAACCCTTCTTGCTCCACAAACGAAGACCACTATCGCCGCACACACCCCTAATTTCAATACGGGACACCTACATACCGATCCGCGGAAGGCTATCCAAAGACCGGAACGCGGACACGTTATTTGCGTTGCAAAAACAACATCCGTCCGAATGATCAGCAGAGCAAATGGCCACCCCTTATAACACACCGACAACCCCACACGTACGCAGATCGGGCCGTACATTGTACGGCTCTCTGTCAGAGCCGTACCGGGTATAATTTAAACTAAATAAACCGAATAAACAAAGCCTTCATTAGGTGGACCCGGCCTCTGATCTTTCGGACGCCCGCCCCGCAGCCGGAGCCTGCCATTGGTCGAGGACGCCTCCACACGCCGGCGTCGACCAATCAGGGGCCGGCTTTTATTTATTTTTCGTCCGGCGGTCACCTTATTCTGATTGTGGGGGGTGGGAGGGCTGGTGGGCCGAAGGGTCGGATTGCAAACAAAGGTCGTATGGAAACGAATCGGTTCTAACGAGTGAGTTTAGTGGGTCCTTTTTTCATTTTGGGATGATAAGATATGGTTGAGTGTGTTGGTTTTTTATGTGTTTGTGTGCGATTTGTGAATTTGGAAAATTGGCATATTATGTCGATTTTGGTGGTTAAAAATATGCTTATGATCTGAGACGATAAGTCGTTAAAAATCGATATGAATAAATACATATTTTAAAAAAAATTATATTTATAAATTATCCTATACTAAAAGTACATAATCATATTTATTTATTTTGATTGCATCAATTACCACCAACACACAGTGTATGCCGCAGTTCAAGTAAATATATTTCAGTCTATATATTATATATTTGAATCAGCCATAAATACACATTATTTGGGGTTAAGTTGGTTGAGATAAGGTTAAGTTGAATTAGGATTTTTTTTTTGTTTTGATCGAAGTTTCGGGTTAGGTTAGATTCGATTGAATTGGATCAAATATACATGGACAACGACATACGCATTGACAACCTCAATATTGAAATTTTATAATTGTTAGTCAACATTCGAAATTTAACTGCGCAAATTACGATCACGAATTTAATTAAAAATTACCAGCAAACGATACACCCGACATTATACATCCATTTTTGTTCCAACCACGAGCGCAATTTACAACCGAACAACCATCCAAATTGCAATTAAACGAATCACCGAACTATCGGCCAACAAATCACCGAACAAAAACAATATTAACAAAACGCACTGCATCATTGTCACTTTTTACGACCGCGGCGGACGTCTGAAAAATCGCGACGTACTCGAAAATCCTCAACAAAGACGTCCGCGAATCAATCACGTCCATTTTTCGGCCCGTATAAATAATATAATAGGTTCGTTTGGCTCCACGGGTTAATCTCGTTACGATCAATTGCGATTTGCGCTAATTTGCAGCCGGGTTTGCATTGAAAATTGCACCAGCGGAACTTCCGGTCGGATGGATCGGGCCCAATCACCGCTCGGGCACTAATTGAACGCGATGCAAAATCGTCCTTTTCTAGTTTGTTTGTCCTGTTTTTTTTTTTTTTTGGGCTTTTTGTGAAACGTGAAAAGCGGCGACCCCGTTGAAAAATCGCCCGAGCAAACATGCAATCGGAAACGGGATATGTGAAATCGTTTTTAGTGCAGTTTTAATTAACGAGCGCTCGCACGTGACGCAAATCTAATGGAGATTCGATTTTGCATTTTTTTTTTGTTTTTGCAATTTTGGATTTTGCCATATGTGTATGACGCATATTTTTATTTATTTAGATATAGATAATTCTTTAAAAAAACTAAATATTAATAATTATTACAGAACAATTCTATCATTTTATAATTCCAATGATCAATCGTAAAGCCAAATTTTTGATCTTCCCGTTAAATTTTCAACGAATAAATAAACATTAAACTGACCTGATTTCAGTTATTGGTTGTTTGATTACATTATTTTCCATTGGATGAAAATATATTATGTGTTTTCAATGTTTAATCTTAAATAACCTTCAAATCGGCTGAACCTTGTCAAATATAGAAGCAAGGAGAAAATTTGAACTCTTACGTTCCCGTCGTCGATGACCCACTTAGCTAAATCATCGTATTATGAAAGTCGCTTTATATACGAAACACATCTGTAATGTAAATTAGTATATAGCATTTTACACAAAGAAAATCAACACTATTCGTCGTGCAGATTCCTTTTCGAATTATGTTAATGTTTATACGAGGCATAAACGCTTGTAAAACGCTCTCTGTACTGTCATAGTTATAACTACTTAATTTTAAATAATGATACCATTTCTAACGACATACAATGTTTATTTCTAACGTATTGCAAAACATTATATAAAACCATGAAAATAAACAAAGAGATCACCTACAAATATTCCTAAATGCGACATGAATTATTATCAATGCATCTACGTATACGTATACAGGTAGTCCTCGACTTACGACGGAGATACGTTCCTGAACCTCGGTCGTAAGTCGAATCTGTACAAACTTTTTGCTTTATT
>JAOXNN020000082.1:1854090-1880405 GCA_028571205.2 Hydropsyche betteni
TGCAGGACTAGGTCTCCCCATCAAATATTGGGGGCTTAGGCTATATACCTTATCCGAGAGCCAACCTCGTAGTGAAACAAAAAATATCTGATTCAATATATAATATTTCTATAAAATATTTAACAATCTTTATTTTCACTAAAAACTCGAATTCAAATCATTTTTAGCTGAAAGCACTTAATTTAATTAGCGAAATATACAAATTTTCATGTGACTGTGACGCTGAAAAACACTACAAAATAAAACAAACATTAGCGTGTAAGAGTGGGTGGTCTTTGTCGACACTCAATAAAATTGGATCTACTCAAGTTTACATGACTCAACGTACACGCAATATTACGCTTGTGCATTAATTTAAATATACACAACGAAATTTCGCGCCAAAATGATTCAAAAGCCGGAGAGTCCAAGTCGTTTCGCGAATTTCCACGGAAACGATGGTGCAATATTGTTATAATTTTTCGCAATTGACCAAAACGATTGTTAATCGACCGATTATATAAACGGTTGTTCGTGTCGGATAAAAATGGAATATTTCCAAGTCTTATGATGGATCGAAAGACGAGTCATACGTGTGCGTTACCTCAACAATGAATCATCGATTATATTCAAACTGCACGGTTATTTATTGGGCCATATTTGCCAAATGTATCAGCAATAAAACAAAATTGTCGAAATGTTTGTGTTAAATTCGCTAATGTGACTAAGATTCCGGATGACACATGTTCACGTTCGTATGGCGGGAGATTTCGTATTTGAAAAAAAATCCGAAGCTCAACCATTATATCATTCTGCACGAACATTTTTGACAGTCATTTTGACGTTTTAAATATACGATTTTATTAATTTCGCCCGAGTTTTCGCACTTTAAATATACTTCGATACATTTTTAGACGGATATATTTAAGTTCGGAGAAACATAATTAGAAAAAAGTCGAAAATAAACTCAAATATCGATGCGTTTTCAATTTGGGTTACGGCAAAGGTCGACCGGCGTCAGATGCGAGTTTTCGCCATATAAGGAAAAACCATATGTTCATATTGTCCCATAGATGTTAATCTCGACAATATTTCGAAATTTCGCAATTTCGCAACATTGAACGTCACCATATAGAACGATCTGGATTTTCGTTATTATGTATCGCCTTTGTGAATCGGCCAATTATTTTTTTTTTGTGTTGCAAAGTGTTCTATTTTGATAAATCTCGGCGATTAAAATGTCTCGTTCAAATATCTATAATACACATGTGCGCGATTAATTAGATCTAATTTTGTCGTCGATCTGTAAACAAGTGTTTATAAACGAAGCGGCGACTATGATTAGAACACGGCATCATTGCTATTTTAACACCTGAATTACATTGCCGATACTTCGATGTCTATTCTCAAATGTACATAAATATTTTCCGTTGGACGACGCGGCGAGTTTATGTTTTCAACGGAATTGTGACGAGGGGGTGTTATTTGAAAGTTATGCAAAACTTTCGAAATATATTTATATATCTTTTTATGATCCGAGATGAAAACGAAAGGTTTTCAAATTGAATTTCGTTTCGTGACGAAATCGTATACAGCTTTAAAGTTTTGGCACACATTTCTATGAAGTTCTTTTCACGTTGGGATCGTGAATTATTTGAAAATTAAAAAAGATATTCCGAGTTGTACGATGTTTCCGAAATTCATGAATCTGTATTTATTCAAACCCATTTTCAATTAAATTGATTTTTTATACATAATCAATTACATAAATAGGAAATATAAATCATTTGGCAATTTTTTTAATCTGAATATTATAATATTTTATATATAATAATCATTAAAAAGTATATAATATATGTTGATCCATTCTAATACGTAGATGGCGCTTTGGACAGTATCAAATTTCAATATTCTAATAATAGTTAATTTTCCATTTCTAAAGCTTTTCAAATATTATATTATTTATTATTAAACTTCGATTTTGACATTGCAAACCACTGACTATTGCAAAAATGTTGATTTAACCTCATAACGCGCATATTAAAACTTCTGGAAAATATAAAAATAAATTGAAATACTAGAAAAAAAGATTGTGACCGTTGATTTATATATAGCGAATTTTCTCAGTTCAAGACTCGGTTCGGTCTTGTGCCGTAGTAAAATTTGATATCTCGCCGTTTCGAATTTAACGCCAACATTCCAGAAGCGACGTGAGCTATTCCAGGAAGCCGATTTGAGTCCATGAGCCGATGAAGAGAACCAGAGTCTTGTTACTTTATATTGTATTCTTAGAATGTCTGGAAGCGAGTGGAAGAGAGAAACCTGCCTCCAGAATGCTTCGTACGGCAAATCCGCAAATAGATTGTCCACGGATTCCGGAAACATTAGTACTCGTATGAAAAGATGTTATGGAAAATATTATGGGGGGGATAACGAGGGGAGATTCGAATGATTTACATTTTCGGGAAATTTGGCTTGTATATCACATAAAGAGGTTCATAGTTCTAATTATTGAATGTTGTGTGAAAATCTATGAAGGGATGTTAGACATGACGAAAGCTCGTATTCGAATTATTTGAATAATATTTAAATATACTATGTAGTTTTCTAACTATTAAAGTGTTGAAATTCTAATGAAAACTATAAGTTGTTTATCTGAAAACGGTTCTATCTTTTGAAAAGCAATGAAATCGGTTCGAAGTAGTTTGAGGCTTCCGGAAAAACCAGTGCGATCGTAAACAGATAATGTGTTTATAATGAAAGATTCTTGGTTGAGAAACGAAAATTTTAGTGAGTTTGTCAAATTGAAATAATAATTTATAATATGTCGTTGAATGATTTTTGATCGATGTCGAAGTGTATTTCTGTTTCATTAATAACACAGTTATAAATACCTCATAGAGAAATTTAAAAGGCATGCCAAAATAATCCAGCACTGAAATTTCATAGCTTGTTGATTTGCTCGAGAAGTTTCTATGGAAAATTTTATTTAAATTTGACAATTTTGTAAGATACAGACAGTGATAGATTGCTTAAAAAAATGTGAACTTTATATTTATTTTGAAAGAAATTCAATTTGCGTGGACGAAAAACAAACGCCCTCACAGTGAAAATTAACCGCTCTCGTTTGAATCTTTTCACCCTAATTTAAAATCACTAAATTTTTCATGCCCACTTAAATAAAAATATTCAAGGATAAATACCATTAAAAAAACATTCCTCAGCATATTGATGATATTGGACATCAACAACCCTTAATTTACAAATTCGATTATCACAATAAGTATTTTGTATATCATAAGCACTTTGACAACCTTCTCAAATTAACATCCATTTATTGATCAAGTGCTTGTTCTAATAACCGATTGGCACCTATCAAAATTTATGAATATCTCAATGGACTTACATAATACAAAATAACATTTTCATATATAATATTATTTTCACCAGTGGCATAATTCAATTTGATGTTGTCTTTAATTGAGGGGTCGCATCATAAAATTTTTATTACCACCGTTTCGGCGGATGAACCCAAGAAGCAGGTGTCAGATCTGCACAGCATAATTGTCATTCAAAACGAATATCTCCATGACATCATGAAGGTGGGAAGAATAGGAAAATTGCCAGATGATATGTCACCATTTTCAGATTTTCTTATCGACAATGTTGATCTTGATTGGTAGATCAGCGCTAAAGCATCCTACGTGTACGATCATTAAAATAATTGTCGCAGTATTTTAATGTCTGGCATCGAGAATTTTTGCATTATGATTAAGATTATTTTGAAGAATTGGTAGGTTTTATTCTTTTTTTTTCAAATAAAAAATAGGAAAGGGAAGTTGCGTAATAAATAATTTTTTTGATAAAAAAAAATATATCTTTATAATGGGAAGGCTATGAATTTCTTAATACATTCCATTTATTTCAACCCCCTTCTTTCATATACCGCCGACGTCAATTCGATCAAATATAAATATTGAATAAAATTAAGTATTTTATAATTTTCGAAATAGTGAACTGACGAAATAGCGAAACAGTGTTGATAACTGACGAGTTCAACAAGATTAAAGGCCAAACCACTAAAAGTGAATTAACGATGTCGAAATACAAATTAAAAAAGGCGGAAAATTGTTATTTTTGAAATGATCATGTTTTTAATCGCGAAATCTATTTAGATTTTCAATGAAAGCCAACATCTAATACGCATCCGATTTTAAACCCTCTTTTCACTTCATTCATACATCTCCACGATTTTTCCGCGCGATAATTTTCCATTTCATGCATCTACATCTATTTCCATCCCTTCTATGTTTCTAAAATTCTTTCCACCCCACATAAATTTTCCCAATTTTCCCACCCGATACGTTTTGTATCAATGATATGCTCCCACACCTCTTTCTACTAGACCCGCGAATTTCCCACCCGATACAAAAACCACGACTTTCACAAATCAAGCAGAAGCTCCTATCGCTCTTTACACCTCGGACATACTTTTTCGTGCAGTACACAAATTTCCCGATTTTTCCCGACCGAAAACAACTTTCCGTGACTCTTTCCGTGTTGAGCACGTGTATCCGTATTTTTTCAATAGTTCTGAATTACGCAAAAAACATGATCATCCACTGAGCATCAACGCAATCATCAGGAGTTGATACGGCAAAACGTATACACCCATCCCTTTCCGGCTGCAGCTGAGCGCGCAAGGGGGGCGGAGTCTCTAGACGCGGGGGCGCCATGGGGCGCGGGGCCACGACGAGGGCCAGGGGGCGTCATGGGGCGCGAGGGGCAGAGTCCCCTCCACGGACGAAGCGTGTGCCGTGTGCAGCAGGCGCCATGACTAGCGAGCGCGGCTACGAGCAGCGCGCACACTCGAACGCGCGCCCAAACAAACTGCACGCGCAATCAGCACCCGAACCAGCCACGTGCAACAACCTTTCGACAAACCGACCAGGTGACGTCACGACAACGTTAAATACGAACATAGCCGCCGCCTACGCGACGTTAACGTTTACGTCAACGTAAATATTAAAAGAAAACGTAAACAAGTGGATCAGTGCGCCAAGTGTTTTGTGTTTTTTTTTTTTTCGTTTATTTATTTCGATTCTGGGATTTTTTCAATTTAGTGCTGTGAGCTTTTAAAATCTTTATTGAATCTATATAATATTTTATATATTTTAAAAATTCGATGATTTTGTGGTGTAATTTTTTTTTAAGTGCAATTTTTTTTTTAAATATAATAATTCAAATAATCTATATTGA
Organism: Hydropsyche betteni; assembly: GCA_028571205.2. Lineage (NCBI taxonomy): Eukaryota > Metazoa > Arthropoda > Insecta > Trichoptera > Hydropsychidae > Hydropsyche > Hydropsyche betteni. The sequence continues at coordinate 1,859,329 of JAOXNN020000082.1, forward strand.
TAAATCGAAATGAATCGATCGTTCGGATGCACTAGATGCAAACGTGTTATGCAACGAAACATCGCGCGTTTATAAATAAACCCAGTCAAATAAATCTAGAACGTTCGTTTTCGTTTTTGAATGACGCAATGGTGTGGCGAAAAGAGACGGGAAGTGGAACGCCGCTCGCGAATCTTCGGAAACGCGAACGTCTGCCAAATCGGATAAAAAGCTTTTCCGGCGGCTTTTATCGTTTAATTTAGCGCGATGATTTTTTTTTTTCGACGCTTTTTTTCTCACATATGGAGAGGATGGGAAAAGGGGGCGGCGGGGTAGGGGGGGCGTGGGAGGCCCAGCGTAACTCTATAGGCGGCCCAAATACGGCTCGGACGCGAATAGCCGCCCCGTCTATGTTATAAATATACGCGCACGCACGCCCTCAAATAATATTCTATTACAATTAATATTTACAGTGGCCGGCCTGCGCGCGTGCGCCGGGCCGGGGTTGCCTGCCCTGGCCGGGGGGTTTCGCGTGACGCGCTTTCGCCCGGCGCGTCGAATATAAATAATATGGGCGGCGGGAAATGCGGCGGATGTTCGATGTTCGAGCCGAATGGTGAAATTCGACTCGGCTGTTGGTGGAAATTTTTTCGCGGTCGACGACTTGACGCTTTCGGGCGGTCGGTGGGCGTTGCCAAATTTTTGAAATGTGAAAGATACCCCCCTTTGTGTTTGAATGGGTTATTAGTCATTTTTTTGTGGGTCATTTCCGCGTTTTTGTCCCCATTCATGCTGACACTTCGTCCTTAATAAGTAAAAATATCTACAATGTCTAATTCTATATTTCCTACAATTACTTTACTAGGGACAGAAAATTGGAAAGTTGGACATTGATTTAGTTTTGGTTTCAATTTTTTTTCAATTGTACTTTAAATAAATCCTTAGACATTTGTTTTTACAAGACTACTTTTCAATAAATATATACAGTCATAAGTATTTAAAACGAAAATATAAATACTTGATTATTTTCTAATAACTTTTCAAGAAATAAAATTGAAAGACACACCCCTTTTTTGAAAACATAAATTTAAAAAAATATGAAGAAATACAATTGATATACAAATGATTTTCTCAACGGTTAATTTGAAATTTGGCACGATTTCGACTTTTTTTTTCCTCTTCAAAGAACAAGCTTTCAAATTTAAACTGACATTATATTTTGTTTGTTCCAGGCCTAAAAAATAAATAAATAAACATGCCTTTCAAGCCAATTGAAAACCCCAAATGCCCCAAATGCGGCAAGTCCGTATACGCGGCTGAAGAACGTGTCGCCGGTGGACTTAAATGGCACAAAATGTGCTTCAAATGCGGTGAGTACAATTTATTTTTTATACTAAAGTGATAAATTAAATTAGATTATTCATTCAAATCATTTTATTTGATAAAAATTAAAAGTCTTATATATAAAAGATCAATCGGATAATTTATTATAATTGCATCGAATCACTACCGGATGTGATCGAACTTCCAGCTCTAATAGAAAAACCTCGCATAAAGACGCATTTTCTTATTTCTCAAACGTTTTTGGCGATGTACAGGAATGTGCAGCAAATTGCTCGACTCCACCAACTGCACAGAGCATGAAGGAGAACTTTTCTGCAAGAACTGCCACGCCCGCAAGTACGGACCCAAGGGTTACGGCTTCGGAGGTGGTGCAGGTTGCCTGTCCATGGACGCCGGCGCCCAATTCGCCGAAGGAACGTAAGTATCTCATGTGTGCAACCCGTTTTGACCCCCAAAAAATAATTAAAATCAAAAATATCCCCCATATTGTACATTAATCAACATATACGACGCGATAGGCACTTTCCTTATCTCGGATTATGTAATTTGCCGCTTAGATCCATTCAATGTAAATCTATCGAATCACTTTCTTTATATACGATATTTTACACAAACACCATCCCTTGTTTATATATATATATGAAAATTTTTTTGATAGCATTAACATTGTTTGATTAACAAGCTGTCGTTTAGAGCGAGAGAAAGTGAAGTTGATTGATTATGTAAATATTGTCGATGTGAGAGGATTTTTTGGAGTCGTTGTGACGCAGCATGACCATAGTTCCGTTTGTTCGCAACAGGCAAGAGTAGGTGGCGAAGAAGGCGCGCCCCCATGAGCAGCCCGCAGCCCCCGGCGCCCCCACGATCAGACGGTGCCGCCGCCCCTTCACGAACAACCCCCAAAATTCCGTTACTATCATCCCTGTGTTATATAGGTGCGAATATACCGCTTCACGGGCTTTGCATAAACGCCGAACACTTTGGCACCCGTGTGGAATTGTTTTGAAACTGTGGGCGCTCTGTATTACCATCTTAATATAGTTAGATTTTACACGCACACCAAAAAAATTTTTTATATATATTGATAATTATAAGATTTGCCAAAAATCATGATTGGTTCTTTGAAAAGTATTTATTTTGAAGTATATATATTTATATTTTCCATATTTATCATGTAAAAGTTCTTTTAATAAAAAGGTTCGAAAAACAAAACCGAAATACAAATCCAGTGTGTTTAATAGTTTGACGATGTAGTTCATGTGAGACTTCTTTCAAAAAAAAAAAAAAGAAAAGAAATTCTTTTCGCAGTGTAACTCGGCTATAACGTTTGTTTGCGTACGGATCGGTGGTTCCATTTCGAAAAAAATGTATAAAATCATTCTGAACACTCGAAGCATACACATATTTCATAATTGAGTAAGTACACACGTATACTAAACAAAAAATATATTATACTATCGGAATTTGCACATTTTATACATTGCTTTCTGTGGAACTGTAAATTTAACAAAATATATATATTATACATATTTTAAATGGACCACGACCATTTATCAATCATTGAAGCTTCCGCTTATCACAACATAATACAATTTCCAACCAAAAACCGACAAATTGCATTCCGACCGGCGCGCAGCCGACGTCGTCTTTGGAGAGTTTTCCTCGAATTTCCCGGAATAGGCGTCATGAACACGCATATTTTCCGACCTGAGAAGGCTCTCTGGGATCTAGTCGAGCTCGTTATAGCCTAGTTTCACTGTAAAAATTAGCAAAACCCTTTGTATTCCCCGTCCTTCCCTGAAGCGGCGACTTGGACGGCGCACATCCCACGGCGGACACGGTGAGCACCATTGTTACAGTGGCTGGCATGGCTTCAGGCTTCTGAAAATCTAAATCTGAGCTTCTTCTACTGAAAACACTTCTGTCTTGTATATTCCTCATCCATTTCACACAGCATGTTCGGCTCGAGAGACGCATAACCATCCCATTGTTGGCTTTAATACGTCTAATCGCTCATCATTTTTAATCCAAATTTAATTGTTGTTAATAACGACCCGCAGTCAGCGCAAACTAACCTCCACACGTGTACGTGATGGGATAAGGAAAGTGCCCCCGAGGGCCCTGAAAGGCGGCGAAGCGGCATTCGGGGGGCGCGGGCTGCGGGGGCTCTGAAAAGCCTGAAAAAGGTCTACTTTTTTATTATTTTTTTTTTATCAAAAATTTTAAAATAATTATCAATTGTTCACCTTCTCCCATTACTCGCACACATCACATTAATTTTCAAGTACGTTGATGAAAAAAAAAGTACAGATGTATAACACAATAAAATGCTAATAAGTGAAGTAAAATTATCGCCGCATCGCAGTCGGATTTCACAAATAAAATCATTATTTTTTTCTTTTTTCAATTTAATATTATTAATCGATGATGAGTCAGCTTTGTTAACAAATCTTTGGGGCTGTCAATTGGGTGGTTGGTGAATATATAATGATTATTATTGATAGTATATAAAACGTATATCGCATTAACCAAGTAGCGCTATGTAACCGACGCTTGGTAGAGTGCGTGTGGGGATTCGAACTGAGCAGAACATGTCGGTTTTTAAAACGCTTTCAATATGTTACAGGGAACATGTGAAGACTAATGGAGCCTGCATGGAATCAAGATCCATCGCCAAAGCTCCTGAAGGACAAGGATGCCCAAGATGCGGAGGATACGTCTACGCTGCTGAACAAATGTTGGCTCGTGGACGTGTAAGCATCAATTACTTTCTAATTAATCCTAACAGTCAATTTATCTGGACTGATGTGTTTAAATAATTTGAAATTTAATTAAAAACTTCGAGAATACACAAATATAATACTTTTAGGAAAATTATATTAGGAATTTTATGGTTTAAAAATAATACGAACTTGTAGAAGTTCATTGATTAATTAGAAAAAACACTGTGTCAGTATTTAAAAACTTTTATGATATAAATTTCAAACCACAGGGTTATCATAGACGATGCTTCAAATGTTTGAATTGCAACAGAACTCTTGACTCGACTATGCATTGTGACGGTCCAGACTTAGATATTTATTGCAGAGGTATACAAAGAATAGTTGGAAATTATAAATGTATCTGTGTTAACTTTCCCCAAAAATGTATATTTTGTTTTATTGTAAAAAACGGCATGAATCCGATCATCTCGTTAATTATTGAATGTTCATGAAAAATTCTCCAATTTTCCCAGTACTGGATATGCATTAGATTATAAAGATTAGAATATCCAAAGTAAATAAAATATGAAATTGTACTCGCATGATAGTCACATTCCTTTCAATGGAAATCCATTAAAAGACCCTTCGGTATGATGAGAGGAAAACAATATTTTTCGACAAAAAACATGAAACTGAACTTCCTTGTTAAAGGGATGGCATAAGGAGTGTTTCAAGTGTGGTAATTGTGCCAAAGGACTGGACTCCGTTAACTGTTGTGAGGGACCAGACAAGAATATCTACTGCAAAGGTAGGAATTTTGACCTTCCAGTTTCATATGATAAATTCCTCTCTAATGCCGTAGTTCCTATTGAATAAAATTAAAATGAAATAGAAAAACCATTACCTTTCAATTTGCTACATATATTCCTTTGTAACATTGGTTTGGAATGTTTTGTGGTTTGACTTTCTTGTTCTGTCCACGTAGTGTGTTACGGGAAGAAGTTCGGACCTAAAGGATATGGTTATGGACAAGGAGGTGGTGCATTGCAGAGCGATTGCTATGCGAATGGGTATGTAGTAATAGTAACGCTCACGTTATCTACTGACTGCACATTTATCTTCAAATCATTAAAATGGAAATATAATAAAACATCTAATATTTTATGACACTATTAATTCAATTAAAATTATAAAGCATGCCCGCTTCTTTTAACAAAATCTATATACTTATGTAGCTTAAGAAAATAATATTAATTATAATTAAATACTGATTTTGATTACAATATTGAAATGTGAAGTCATAGAAATGTGTGCACGCCATTCTTTTAACTCAGCTTATGTAAATTATGCTTTTCTGCTTCACCACACAGGATGCTATGCTCAGCGATTTGGGCCTCGTGGCATCGGCCACTCTGGGATGTCTTCCCTGGGGCTCATGTGCGATATAAAGGACATAGAATGGCAGAGGTATTGCACGTAACTCTGATACATGTATTCCTCTGTATGGTCTTGAAAAGTGATCATGGAATTATGTTTACCATATAGTATTTGAACAAAATCAAAATGTCTAATAACATTTGTTGATTTGTAAAAAGTTTTCAACTACCCATCCTTAAAATAATTTCATTTTGTGAATGTATGCATAGTAAACTAATATTATATATGTGATCGTCAAATTAAAATTTAACACATTTACAGAGTAATCAAATTTATTTGAATTATATGAAAAAAATTATTCATTTCTAAAAAAAAATCATAAAAATGACCTTTCATATTTAAAAATATATAATTTTTGATTAACTATTGTATGTGTATTCTACGTTGAAAGCATGAAATATCAATGTAGAAAATTACCATAATAAGCATATCATTTCAACATTACTTGTAAAATAAAAACATCAATTTTACAAAAATATGTATCTCCTTTCAGTGATCAAGCACCAAAAACTACGCTGATCGATACTGCATCCATCAAAGCACCTCCTGGCCAAGGTTGCCCACGTTGCGGTGGAGTCGTATTCGCGGCTGAGTTGGTTTTGGCTAAAGGCAGAGAATGGCATCGTAAATGCTTCAAGTGCCGTGACTGCACAAAAACTCTCGATTCCATCATTGCATGCGATGGTCCTGATGGTGAAGTTTATTGTAAAACTTGCTATGGCAAAAAATGGGGACCTCATGGATATGGCTTCGCTTGCGGTTCAGGATTCCTTCAAACTGATGGTTTAACGTATGTTTCTCAATATTTATTTGTGAAATAGCAATCGCAAATTATCAATTTAATGATTTTTAATTTTATACAGTGAAGAAGAAATTTCAAGGGGTAGGCCATTCTATAATCCTGATACAACATCTATCAAGGCTCCTAAAGGCCAAGGATGCCCTCGATGCGGAGGCATGGTGTTTGCTGCTGAACAACAACTGGCGAAGGGAACGGTGAGTTTTGTAAACAGATTTTAACTCAATAAATTAAATCTCACTCTTTTTAATATTTTTTTTCATAATAGATGTGGCACAAAAAATGTTTCAACTGCGCCGAATGTCATCGTCCGTTAGATTCCATGTTGGCTTGTGATGGACCCGACAAGGAAATCCATTGCAAAGCTTGCTACGGTAAACTCTTCGGACCTAAGGGATTCGGATATGGTCATGCCCCCACCCTTGTCTGTGCTGATACCGAACCAACTGCTGCGATGTAAATATTTAATAAACCTTTCAACTTAAAATCAATGACTGGTATACTTATAAAAGTATTGATTACAGGTGTGATTCAAGTCCTTTCACTGGACAAAAGGCTGCTAAAGGTGCAGGTTGCCAACGTTGTGGTTTCCCAGTATATGCTGCAGAACAAATGATTTCTAAAAATAAAATATGGCACAGACGTTGCTTCTCATGTTCAGATTGCCACAAATCTTTGGTAAATATAAATTTTGAATTGACTTGACAAATAAAACTAACTATTTATTCAAAGGGAATTTATTTCTGAATACATGAAAAACCATAAATCAGGTTGAAAAATTCGTTACAAAATCAATTGCACTATAAAAAAAATTAGTATAAAAATATATGTAATCAAATTCGGTTGGTTTTCAAATAATCCGCGGTTTCATTGTCATCTTCGGAAACAAGATGAGTTTTGAGGAATTCCTCAACAGTATCTGTATCCCATTTTTCAATAGCGACCACTTGTTTAACACTGCCGTCTTTGTCTAACAACTTGATAGCTGGATCTAAACCATGACCATAACGGATTTGAAGATTGGAAAACTTAGACGGTCGATCACTTTTGATGAAAGCTTGTATTTGAGGATACGCAGCGAATTTACACGTGCAGATTTCCAAAACAGCACGTGCAAATTTTCCACCATCGGTAGGCTCGTCGTGTTGACAACATTCGCGACAATGTTCTTGAAGTCGCTCCAAACCGAAGTCTTTCAATTGATCACACGACGAACATAATAAGTTAGCCTTGTTAAAACCCAAAGACCAACAGTCTTCGGATGAAAACTCACACGCGACTTCCGATAATATAAACGTTGAGATCGTAAAATACAAAAAAATACCGGGCCTCATTTTGAGGTTATTGAATATATATCTGACAGGTGACGTCTGCTCTAATATTTGGTCGTAACTCTTGAATTATGAAATATCTCTTTTGTGAAAAATTAGGGTGACCAGACGTTTGCCAAAACGACGCTGACACACAATAACATTAGCACATACTACAAGTTTTAGGATAATCGGAGGACTAAATGATACAGTTTATGCTTCATAATTAATTTTAATTTTAATCATACTATTTCGAAAGTATTCGTGCATTTTGTTCTAAGCTAGATGTGTGTATTGTTTTTATTCGGGCAAACATCTGGGAATCAAGAATTATAATGATTGATCTTTTGTGTGTAAAAAGTGTAAATTTTGACTTTAATTGATATAATTAATTAATTTCAGGATTCTACGAACCTCTGTGACGCACCCAATGGAGAAATTTACTGCCGACCCTGTTATGGCAGAAATTATGGTCCAAAGGGTGTTGGATATGGTCTTGGAGCAGGAACACTAACGATGGCTTGAAAAAATTGAATGACTTTTATTTATTTTTACCCTGCAGTTTGGTGAGACGAGTGAATGGTTACTAGAATAAAAACAGAGAATTTATCAAGAAGCTACCTCAATCGTTGTGACTTAGTATTATAAGGGAACATGCAATTGATTCCAGTACAAATATGGCAAAAACTTGTGGATATTTTTAGAGGTTTAATTCTTGATAAGGCTCACTTCGTTTGGGGATTTATGAATCTGTGCCAAATTAATAATTTAAGGGAATGCCTAACTAAATATTACTTCACTTCACGCACGCTAAATAAATAACTTGACTCACCAAACGATTTTGTTTGGTATCAAATATTATAATTAGTTTAAGATATATTTAGTGAGATATCCAGATATAAGTGTATTTTCATAAATATTTGGTATTAGCTTTCATCTGACCTGCATTTCATTATTAGCAAATCAATTGTGCACTGAAATAAGAGAAAATAAATAAGAAACAGGGTAGTTTGACTGAGTAAAATGTGAATGTTATATATACATGTGAAAAAAGAAAAAAAAATACACAAAGGCCTGTGTACTTGAATATTATTCCAATCATATCATTGTTTTATTAATATAAATCATTTTGACGATTAGCTAATCTTCGATCGACCAGGTCAATTTGCCTGAAGAAATCTTTTATTTTTCTACTCAAATAATTTACTTAAAGAAAAAGTACTATAAAATTATCAAGTATTTTTCATAAAGTGAATTAAAAAAAATCTCACATATCTTTAAAATTGCTTGCAAGCTGAAATTATAACTCATTTTATTAATTCATATAAATGCTTTTAGTACAGCTTATATTATATTATATTATGTTTATATATATATTAATAAAAATTTTATTAAATAAAGATGAATAAAAATTGAAATGATTTTATTTATTATCAGCGATTACATCAAAAATTGAAAAAAATGCAATAATTTTATAATACTTAAATATCACGGTATCTATTATATTTTCCTTAATAATCAATATGAAGAAAGAACATTTTCATATCAAAATAATTACACAAATATTTGTACTTTGGCTTTATTTGCCATTAAATCTACTTATTTTATGATTGACAAATTCAATTTACATGAAAATTATAAACAAGTAACAAAACAATGTGATTAAATTTAAACCCGTTTATATTTTTGGACAATATCCAATATCCATCAATATCATTTAAAAATTGACACATATATAATTACAAACCAATAGATTTATTTGTATTGATTAAATAAAAATGTAGAAAATTACGTAATACAATATTAGTTACAGTTTTCAAAAAAATCCAAAATTATAATAAACAAAAAATCTGTGTACAACAGGAAAAGACCAGCTTTTCACCATTAACATACATACATTCTATTTTTTCTTAGATTTTTTTCCATCATTATTGCTAGTTTCAGGATCCAAAATAAAATCATATTTTGCTTGAAGTCGCTCACGTATAAAAAGACCTCGTATAATTCTTTTCCAATTTCCATAAACTCTCTTTTCTATTTTTTCTCGAGCACGGCGTTCAGCTTCTACTTGTTCCTAAAAATGAGATAAAATCATATAAAACTTTTGAAAAGAAATTATAAACAAAATTTATATATAACATGAAAAATATATAAATACTTGTTCCCAAGCTTCGATAATAGATTCTTTGAATTCTTCACAAACAACATATCCATCATACATCGGATGTGATCCACCAGAATGATAATCAAACCCAACCATCGCTGGTGCACAATCAATGCCCAACTTTTTAGCAACCTTATTTAAGCCAGGCACTGAAATTACAAAAATAAAAATGAAAAAACCCGCCTGAATTTTCAAGGACATCTAAATCAAAAATAGATTACATGTAATATGCACAGTTCCGCCAGGTAACATGCATGGTTTAAAAAGTTCAACATTTCCATATGGATTACGAGGCACTATGCCATTTTCAGCTATAGGTGGAACATAATCATCTACCTGCCAGGGTCCAAAAACTTCCAGAGGTATATCAGTTATCATTTGACCAGAAAGCTGAAAAACATTGGCAATTAAAATAAAATAAATTTATACTCAAATTAAAAAAAAAAATTCAATACATACTTTATCGTATTTCGGTCTAGCTTTAACGATTTTGTATGGCTGTTCTCCGGCTCTAACTACCTTTGCTTCTTTTACCCATGTTTCACGTGAACGACAAGTATGAACGCATTCTCTAGCATAAACAGCCTCTTTACGAACAAAACCTAGAATCGCAGGATCTGGAGGATATAAAGCTTCAAATTTCAATAAATGTCTCTTCAGAACATACAACGGATGGTTTTTGAATCTAGACAAAAAAAAATCTTCATGAATATGTATATCAATTATGATTTGATGTTATATTAAGTTTATAATTCTTACTCTGACACTGTTTGAGGTATTGGAGCATCCAATTGTAACCTATCAAGTTGATCATCCTCTCGTCTGTCTCTTAAATGCACTGGTGCCATCCATGGTTGAATAGCTGCCTCGCACCATGCTGAATTAGTTCGCAATTTACGAGTAGTTGTATTCCAATGAGGAACATATCGTCTTGTAACATCTTTGACATAATTATCTGTGTCCCAAGAGAATACATATGAAACTGGATGACTAGCCCTACTCTGGAATTTGTAAATAATTATTAGTATTGTTATGTATTTTTGTTGTAAAAAATGGAAAAATAAAAAACAACTAACATATATTTGGCTAACACAGTGGACTTGTCCTTTAATGATATCAACCGTTATCCATTGTTCTTCTTCCTCAACATAAACTTCGCACCACACATCTAAGCCTTTCTTTTTAGTTTCATCATTAGAATGTTCTGAGTCAGTGGATAAAACTCTTCGATCGATATTCTCAGATTTTCTAGCAACAAATTTCTTTTTTGGGGGTAAGAAATCTGCATCACTGGCATTTGAATCACTACGTTTCTTTCGGTTTTTGTTTTTCAATATCGGTTGATCATCGGGAGAGCTTTGGATCGTTTTATTTTCTGAAAAAATAAATAATTGGTAGTAACAAAGACATAACAGTTTAACCCTAATTAAAAAAAAATTTGAAAAAATGAAATTATAGAAAATTTTGCAATACAATAAAATTTACTGTTTCAAATAATATTAAAGTTAAGTATGAAGAAGTTTAGTATTTGGAAATATATTCTTTTTATTAAGTAAATCAAAAAACTGAGAACATAAATACTTATTTCAAGAGTATTAGTATTTTGAAAATATTTACTGTTCACACTTCTGCTTGTTGAAGCAATGACCACACTAGCAGCAAAATTGGTTGAGTTCATAGATTTCTTTTTATTTGTATCATCAGATGTTGATTTTGATATTTTTGAAACTGATTGAGTTTTCAAATTTTCATTAGGTTTCTTTTTTGGACTGAAATTATCATTTTCCAGCGGAAGAGAAGATTTGGCTCTTTTCGATCTAGTTGATTTTACAGAGTCCTCATTAGATGCTTTCCTTTTGACAGGTGCTGATTTCCCGTTTGAATTTGAACTACGTTTAACTTGATCCTGATTTTTTACAGCTTCATCGTTTTTCGAAGAATTATCGCATGGGACTTTTGGATTCTTGATAATTTTCTTGTTTTTACTCTTTTCAGAATTAGAAGTTGAAGCCCTCAAAGTTCGCTTGGTATTAACGGATTTAACTGTGAGATTAGGTAACTGTTTTTTTCTATTTCCGCTATTGTCACTGCTTGTAGATTCTAGAGATCGTTCATTTTCAATTTTAGATTTTTTTATATCTCTATGGCTCACTCTGTTGTTTTGCACTAAATTGGAATTTTGTGTAATTTGATCCCAATATGACAAGCCACTAGTATTTGAAACGTTTTGTGTCTCGGGTGATTTAGTAATTTCTTTTGAACGATTACTTCTTTGTAAAGACAGCTTTTTAGATCTAGTTTGAACTTCTTTTTTGATTAAAGCATCATCAGCGCCATCAAGCTGAGGAATTTTATCTCCTGTTTTGGAAATTGTCTTTTTGTCAGATTTTTTTACTGCCTTAGGTTGCTTTTCTTCTTTGCTTTTGGATTTGAAAAATTTAGAATTTTCTTGTTTTTTTTCACTCTTTTTAGTAGATAAAGAACAAAGTTCAGTAATAGGAGGTTTGAGTGGGACTAATCTGAAATTCAAAACTAGTCTGCACTTGACACCTAAAGCTCTCAACAAACAGATAAAAATATACACCTTGCTTTTGCGGGTGGTAAATTTCTTTTTATTGATCTGCTGAAGTAAGGATAAATTTAAAGGTATCTTATTAGGTTTGTATTTTAATTCATTTTTATCTTCTTTGACATCTAAAGCTTCACAATACCATTTAGAAATTTGTTCCAAATATTTTATATTTATTCTGTTATTTGGATAACACTGTTCGGAAGGTATAAGTGAAAGAGAAGCTGCCATTAATTCCATATCATTCAAAATTTTGTTCAGATAATTTCCATGAGCAATCCAACATAAAACATGAACTTGATGCATATAAATTTGATATTCTTTCTTTACCCTATTAATACGACGTTTCAAAATCATTTCCAAGTCCATAGCTTTACTTTTTTTCTTGATATGAGATGGAAGATCCACGGTAACTTGAATACCATCTTTTGGTAGTGTTTTAACTGTATTTGTTTCTCCTAAAAAAATTAACATTAATATAAGGAAAACTTAAAAAAAAAAAACAATTAAACATTTAAAAAAAAGTAATAACCTTGAACTTCTTCTAAGTCTTCGTCATCAGAGTCACTTAAACTTGGTCTTGGAGGTTTTAAAATTGCAGTTTCGCTTGTTTCTCCAATTGCTAAAAGAGCACCAACATCAAAAGACTCGCTTTTCTCCTTTGAATGTTTCTTATTGTACAATTCGAGAGTTTTTTTTACTTCGTCTAGCTTTTTGTTATGTTCATGGATATTTTCGAAATGTAATTTTTTAGGTGCATTTTCTTTATCAGCGATCATTGAAGTATCCTAAAATATGAAAATTAGGTTTGATCACACATTATTATCAATATTAGATGTTCATATTGAAATTTTGAACGAGACCAGATAAGATTTTCTAATCAAGATTATTTGTCACTTACCTTATTTACATCTTCATCTGAATCAGAATCGCTCAATCGCTCAACTTGATTATTTGACTCAGATTTAAATGATTTATCATTGATATTATTTGATGATCCAGGAATATCATAATCATTGTTAGCACTTTCAACAAAAGACTTATATTCTAATGGTTGTTCAGAGTATTTGTTTGTATTATCACCTTCAGTTTCACTATCTGAATCTAAGAATTTATATTTATTGTTATTAATTTAATTAAAAGCAATGCGAAAAAAATATATAAACACTGATTTACCACTTTCAGATAAATTCAAAAAATCAGGCAATAATTTTTCTTGCTCAGTCAAATTTTTTACAGAAAACGTAGTTTCAACGATATCAGATTTCATATCATTATTAGATTGCATTACCTTTTTCAAAGATTTGAAAGGAATCTTTGGACACGATTTTCTTTTAACCAGAGGCGTTTTCTTCTTAACAGATGATTTAGTTTCAGTAAAATCCTCTCCAGAACTAGCATAAGAATCATCGTCGTCGTCGTCGTTTTCATTGTTTATTGAAGCTTCAGAACCAGAATCTTCAAAATCAGGTTCCTTCTCTTCGTCTTCACTATCTGTCGCTGTATAATCAACCTTTTTACGGGTTACTCTTCTACTTTGCCTCATGATTAACTTTGAAAATAATAGAACGATAAAAAAAAACCAAAAAGGAAAAGTTTAACTAGTACATTGAACAAGTTTTACAATTTTAAATTGATATGAAAAGGTGAAATTTTATATCAGAAACTCAAAAAACTGAAATATAATTAGTGATATTCATACGCAATGTCAATTCAGAGGCAGCGCCAAAACACACCGAAGCCAAATGTCAAATACTCCGACCATAAGTATCATTTATTGAAGCATTCCCGCCATTTTTACAAAAATCCGGGATTTTTGAACGATAATTGCAATATTTTTTTATATTATTCGCAGATAAATAACATTTTTCGATTTGTATATGAATTTCCAAATTGAAATATTTTAATGTTTCATAACATAACATGGTTGTAAATATTATGCTTATCGAATACTGTCAAACGTTGTAAACGAGTCGTTTCTATAACTGGCTTGATTCATATTCAATTTTTTCTTATATTCGTCCTCAATTACTTCAAAATGGGGAAGAAACAGCATCAGAAAGATAAAATGTGAGTTATTCAATCTATTTTCGTTTTATTTTTCTTAAATATATCGCCATTTGAAGATATTCTTATTTTGTTACTATTTCATATCTATAGCTCTTTCAATTCGATTTTGTATGATTTTTAGGTACCTTACGTACACAGAATGGACTACACTATATGGTGGAAAAAAACCTGGTTTGCCATCTAGTGAAGATGTATCATTCCGTAGGCTCCCGTACGATCATTGCTGCTTGTCATTTCAACCTTTCAAAAATCCTTATTGCGACAAAAACGGAAACGTTTTCGAATTACAAGCTGTCTTAGAATTCATTAAAAAGTTCAAAATAAACCCTGTGACTGGTCAAGTATGTTTTTTTTATTTGTTTTTTCAATCCAATTTTTAAAAAAATTAGAAAAATATTTGTTCAACTGTGTTACTTTTTTAGCCATTAGATATGAAATCTTTGATCAAATTAAACTTTTACAAAAACACAAGTGATGAATACCATTGCCCTGTACTGTTCAAACTGTTCACAAAAAATTCACATATAGTAGCTGTGGGTAAAACTGGTAATGTCTTTTCATATGAAGCAATAGAACAGCTGAACATCAAAGGAAAGAATTGGAAAGATTTGGTTTCTGACGAACCTTTTGAAAGATCTGAATTGATCACGATTCAAGATCCTCAAAATTTGGAAAAATTCAATATATCTACATTCCATCACATAAAAAAGAAATTAAGAGTCGAAGATGAAGGTTGAGAATTCATTTTTTTTTTAGTTTTGATTTGAAAAATCAGAAATCACAAGTAATAATGCTTTTATTTCAGATGAAGTTGCCAGAAGAGGTGATCCTAATGCTCGTCTCAAAACAATATCGATGGAAACTAAAGATATTTTGAGTGAATTAGAGCGAGATTATAAAGCTCCTGAAGTCAAAACTGTCACAAAAGTAGTAGCTGATAAATTCAATGCTGCACATTATTCTACTGGTATGGTAGCAGCCAGTTTCACGTCTACAGCAATGGTCCCAGAAACTCACCATGAAGCTGCAATTATCCACGAAGATGAAGTTCGTTATGAAAGAGTAAAAAAGAAAGGTAGTTTCACCGATTATTATTTTCCTACTGCTTTATAATATTTTAATCATTGAATAAAATTCCAGGATATGTTCGAATGCTGACAAATCTAGGCCCACTTAATTTAGAAGTTCATTGTGACATGGTTCCAAAGACAGGTGAAAATTTCATCACCCATTGTGAAAACGGTTACTACAATGGGGTCAAATTCCATAGATCCATTCGCAACTTTATGGTAAATTTTTTTCTTTCATATAATTTTATTTTTATTCTTATATTGAAATCACTTTTTAAAATTCTAGGTACAAGGTGGAGATCCTACTGGCACTGGCTTGGGAGGTGAATCTATTTGGGGCAAAAAATTTGAAGATGAATTCAAACCTAATTTACATCACACAGGACGTGGAATTTTATCTATGGCAAATTCTGGACCTAACACAAATGGATCACAGTTGTAAGTTCAATATAATTTAGATATTTTAAAAATTGTATAAATAAGTCATATTCCATTTTTAGCTTCATTACGTATCGATCATGCAAAAATTTGGATGGTAAACATACTATATTTGGTAAACTTGTCGGTGGTTTGGACACATTAACTGCAATGGAAAGAGTTGAAGTTGATAATAAAGATCGACCTATTGAAAATATCATCATTAAAGCTACACAAGTTTTTGTTAATCCATATCAAGAAGCAGACGAACAAGTTTGTTGATAAATTGTTTTGTGTATATTGATAAATGTAGATTGTATCAAAAATTCTATTTTTTTTTTTTTTCAGTTGAGTCAAGAACGGGCCACAGAAATAAAAGAAAGAGAGGAAGAAATTCTAGAAAAGAAAAGAAGAGAAGCTCGTGCAAAAGAATTAAAAGTATTTAGAAAGGGTGTCGGCAAATATTTGAATATTCCTAACAAAAGTGAAAAAACACCAGAGGCTAAAAATCAAGAACCACCGACTAAAAAGAAAAAAGATGCAACTTATCAATTTCAAAACTTCAATTCGTGGTGATTTTGATTTCTTAACGAAATTTTATTCTGTAATTAATATTATTTCAATGTACCCTTTGTAAATACATTAGAATTAGTTAATAATCTTAATCTTTACTTACTATAATTTGAAATTTGACAATTGTCAAAACATTTGATCTTAATTTCACGGTGATTAGACTTTTACCCAAACAACACTAGCATACACATTTTCAGGATAATTGGAGGAGGACTACATGTTAGTTAAATGATCCAATCATACTATTCTATTCTTTTCTACTCTCACAGTGTTGTAGTTTTGTATGTGTTACTGTCAATGCACGCTAGTGTCGTTTGAGCAAACGACTAGAAACCTCACTTCAAATACATTAAATATTTAAGAAATAAATAAAACACACATCAATTATTTTTTTTATTTAATTTCTTCACTCGATCCGAATACGGTAAATATGTGCTAGAATTATGTGCGCTAAGGTCGTGTACACAAGTACCATGTTCTCCTGAAAATAAGACCCGGTGTTATATTAATTTTGTACCCAAAAATCGTGTTAGGGCTTGTTTCGGGAAAAAAAGTTCATGCATACAATTTTTACTTCTCGTAGGTACATGTGATATCTCATTCAACAATGGTTTGCTCATAAATAAATAGTTCAAACGCTTTTCTTTAATGAAATACAAAGTTTTAATTAATGAAAAAATCATAGGGTCAGAAATCAAAGAAAAATATGCAAATATAAGTTTTATCAAAAATTTAACAAATTAAACTACATATAGTCAATGAAATCAAATTAAAAAATATATATTTTTACAAAATCTTGATTTTATGTACAAAGCACCGAATTAGAACCACTGTGATAACCAGTCACAAGTACCACATTGTCGGAAATTTCCTCATTGGGTCTTATTTTCCAAGTAGGGCTTATTTACAGGATAGGATTGAAAAAAATCTTAAATTCAAGGTAGGGCTCATTTTAGGGAGAAAAGGGTATCATTTACACAAACGTCTGGTCACCCCACAATAAAAATAAAATGGCTTCTATTTAAATGGTCAGAATTTAAATACGATTTCGGTCAGAATTCTTATCCCATTTATTAGAATTTATTTGACATTGGTCAAAATTTTAATCGTGTTTTGATCAGAATTTTAATTAAAAAGGTCAGAATAAATATTGAACGGTCAGAATTTTAGCTGGTTTTGTCAGAATTTTTATTAAATGATCAGAATAATATTAAGAACCCTAACTTAACCTATTCTGACCGTTTCATTATTAAATTTTGACCATTTATTTTTTTTATTCTGACAATTTATCATTTTATTCCGACCATTTTTGATTAAAATTCTGACCATTTAATTTTTTGCCAAATAAAATTCAAACATGGCCGACTTGCGCACCGAATTTGTACCGGTACTCGTTCGGTACTGCGTGTTGGTATGCGAAGTGTCAAAGTTGACGTTTGCTCACGTGTACCAGAAATATTTGTGACCGAACTGCCTCACGCTTAACGTTTCCACCGGCTGTTGATCTCGCGAGAGTCCTAAGACGTAGTCGACGGCATGGACGATTTGGGTGAGTGGATTAATTACTTCGATGTGTGACGTTAACTTCGTGTGCCAATGTCAATAGCGTGACATGTCTTATCAATGGTGTGTGTAACTTTTGTTAGGCCGATTTTCTTGTGAATATCGGGGTTGTGCTGAATGAATGAATGCTTGTTGGGATGTGTTTGAGTTGTTGATTATCAGTTTTTTGAGTGTTTATTTGTATTTTTTGTTGTCCATATTGGATATTTTTTTTTTTTGGTGTTTGAATTATCCGATAATGTATATTATATGCTGCTATGTCTAATTGAGAAAAAGTAAACCGAAAGTTATGTTTTGAATAATTGTCAAACGAAATATTTTGCTACTGTTATTTATATAATATTTGTACAGTTAAAATATTTAAAATATCCAGCATTGAAGCTGTGATAATACAAGATTTTTTAAGAAATATTAATTTGATTCAATATCTTATTAATCATTATTAAATTATTAAAAAAACTAATATTCAACTTTTAAAAAAAGTTTTTGACTGTATTTTACATAAATTAATGAAAGTCATTAAATCTCAATAATTCGATATATTATATTAATTTTTTTTACTTTCAAAGTATTTTTTGAATTAGTTTTTCTATATTACTCTCTGTCTCTCTGTTTCTATGTTTTTACTCTCTGTTTAGTCAAATGTAAGTTTATACACTATTCTTTGTATCTAACATTTAAGAGTAAAAATATATATATTAATAATTAAAACCATTAGGTTTACCTATGTTATGTTATTTATTATTTTTTATATGTTTTAACATATGAAAAATAAATCCTTGAAATTATTCTAAACAATGATACAACATTTCAGATATTTTTATATTACCAAATATAAAATTTAACATTTCACTCATTAGAAACGTTACAATATATAGTAAATTATTATCTTATATTAATCTTTCATATATTAATTGCCGTTAAAACACACAATTTGTCACATCAATACATAGTGTGACTTGACCGCTTTGTACGTTTTTATGTCATCGAGTCTTGACCATGACAACGTAAGGACCTTGGAGTTCCCAACAGCTTTGGCTGCCATTCAAAGACAGATAGTAATGTGATCACTAAAGCTAGTTCGCTATCAATCTTAATCTTATCTCATTTTATCTAACTATTTATTAAAATCATATTGAACCATCGGTAAGTTTATTTATCTTCCAAAAGTAAATTAATGTTTCTATGATAACAATGTTTCATTATTACTTTTTTACTATTGATTATCTGACAAGTTTTATGGTTAATTTTAGTATTTCGATAAATTGGTTTGATGTTGTGATAAAAATTACGTATTTATCAAAAAAAATTGAAACGTAGATATAAGTAAATATAATATTTTGAATTTTTAGTTTTAGAAATAGCAGCTGAATATTATATTATTAAGTTACTCGTTTTCACGAATTCGACTCGATAGTGGTTCTTATGGTAGTCGTCATACTTTATTTACGGCACAACGATTTGACTTGCAAATGGATTGCATAAATATCGTTGTAAGATTCATCGATTCAAATACACGAACGTTATTATTATTCATTTCGAACTGATTCAACACACTAACGATATTCAGTTTTTTTCCCGACAAATTCGACCGATTCGCTCGATAACTTTTTTTCCCCCATTATGAACGTATAGATTGATCCTGTTTTCGTTAATTTGGTCGTTCGTTGAGCATATTTGACCTATAAAAATGACGTTGCGTTCAATTACTGGGTTTATTGAGCTTTTGCCCTTGTATCTTTTATATGCCTTTATACGTCGAATCTATTGAAAATATGTATCCGTTTTTATATAAAAAATTTTATACTTATAAACTTTTATAGTCTTTTTATACTTTTTACAAAGTTTTCGGCTAAATTGGTTCAATTAAATGTTTTTTTTTTTTATTTTTCCACGTGATTTTTGAATATTGATTTGATTCGAAAATGTTAAAATTATTGCGAATATTGAAAAAATCATGAAGTTTTAAATTCATCGTGTTTCAGATATCATTGGTACAATAATCGAAATATCACTGAATTAGTTAGAATTGACCCTTTTTTATAATAATACAGATATTTCTCAACTTACGACCGAAAAAAAGAATATATGTAATTATTTTTTAAATGAATTATATTTCGAAAAATACTTACTAAATCATGAGCTGCCGCTAACTATGGCCAATGAATTTCGGAAAAACTATGAACTCATTCGAATTATTTTATTGAAAATGAAAATTTTCATATAAATAAAATTGATTTTATTGTGAATTAGACTTACGAATTCACGAACGTATCTCCGTCGTATGTTGATGAATACGGCGTATAATTTTTTAATTTTAGAACCTTCAAAAAAAAATTTCATCTATAATTTACAAATACAATAGAAAAACCTGTCGCTTTCCCGATCTGCGCCTCGGGCTTCACCGTTCCCATAGTTTTTCCCTCGACTTTCCCGCCGTCCGTTTTTCCGAATATTTCTAGACGTCGGCGTGGGCGAGTGCGTGTTGTCCGCTTCTATTTATTTTCTTCACTTCATTTTATTTCATTTATATATTTCATTATCCGTTTCTGCGGCGGCTCGCTCCGGCTCGTTAGAACGGCTGCGAGCGTCTGCCGCGAACAAAATAGACTCCCTCTGCGTTTTTTCTCTTCTTTTCCCCTTGTTTGACGAAGCATAATGTGCAGCAATGCACTCTGATGATGCATGTATGGGGGAAGAAGTGCACTTCGAGTATGGCGCCAGTTCGTTTCGGGCGTTCGAGTGCTGTTAACGCACTCCGTTTGTTTGCTTGTACGGTCTAGTGCTGTGTGAATTTATTAATTGTTTATGGTTTTTTTGGTGGTCGTTGTGTGGGTTTTGTTGGCTGTGGTCAGTTTTTGAAGTTTTGATCGGTCATTAAAATTTTTTTGATGTATGTATATTCATCGCTCATCTAATACGATGAAATCTTTCGAATCTTCTTGTATTCTCGTCTATCTTTAGTAATCAACTAATTAATTTCATTTCGTCCATTTGATTTTCTTGTTTCCTTTTATAGTACACCCAATCGTCTTTTTTTATGGGAGATACGTTCCAGAGACTACTGTGTAAAAAAATCT
>JAOXNN020000082.1:1881018-1897801 GCA_028571205.2 Hydropsyche betteni
GCCGTTCTCGTGTAGCGATTATAGCCGTTATATTTTAACGACATACAGGCTAAATTGGAACGATAAGTCGAGAGCCTCAGCATACAAACAAACACAGACGCAAAAAAAAATAATCGTGTCGACGCGTCGTTTTAAAGTCGCGATCGTCATCGAACAGACAAACAGACACACAGACGGACAGATGGACTCACACACAGAAATTCGCTATTATATATTGGGGATTTTTATTTAAAAAAAATCAATAGCGAAATCGTTCAATTTTCAAAGACCGCGTCTCCAGAATAGACCCACGTGGCGACAACTCGCGGCGAAATCGGCCCCAAAAAACACTTTTCCGGCCCAAAATCCGCGCGAGCATCCTCTTCTGGCCGCAGTCCAGCGTTGGCCACCCCTGGCTCCCCACCGTCGCCGTCCAAAAGCACGGCTCGCGTTCCCGACCGTGTTTGTTTTGCCCGCGCCGGCAAAGAGAGGCGACCCTCGCGCGCCGTCGCCGTTCGAATTCGTCGTTTTGGCGCGCAAACGTGCCGAGGATGTGTGCGCAAAGTGCTGAAAAAACTGCGGACTCCTGAAGCCGCCATGGACCGCACCATGTACGGGAAGGTCCTGCCCGGGACTTATTATCCGTACAGGTGCACTATGAAGGAGAACGGGATTTCGCCGGGGTGTGAGTATTTGATGATGTCGATGGGTTTTTTTATTTATTTTTTGATAATGATGTGTGTTTCCGTTTCGTTATTGATTTGGCGCGATTGTGTGTAGATAACGAATGTGAGGTTGACGTTGTGTCGCCTTGGCGGTGCATCCGTTTTGTTTTTTCTGCGAAATTTCGGCGATGTTTATATTGGATGATTCGTCGGGAATTTTCGTGTTTTTACGATTTGCTTTTATCTTGTATCGTTTTGATTTTTTTATGGAATCGTTTTTATTTATCGCTAATTTGATATACACTATCTATCCCTCATAAATATTTTATCTTTCCACCCATACTTTTTCAAATGTCATACATTTTTAAACAGAATTATCGCACAAAATAATGTTTAGTATAACATCTAAAAAAATATCTATTTTTCTGACTTTTTTTGATTAGTTAAAAGCATAATACTTAATTTACTTACAAATTGGATATTTAGTTTAGTATTGATTTAATTTCAAAATATACAACAGCAAATACTCATGAACAATAATGTTATACCCCAAGTTTACTTTCTTAATTGATCAATTAATACAAAATAATTTTTCAAATGTATTTGATATTACCACACAACTATCGAATCTAAACACTAACAATATTTAAAAAAAACGGCTTTTTAATAAATTCACCGATTACCTCATACGTGCCTCTTTATCAATATTTTCCATCGGCTTAATTGAATGCGTACTTCGCAACGGCGTAATAATCCGAAATACGGCTTTACGATATCACGCAATCACCATCATCATTATCATCATCATCATTGCGGTTGACAACGATAATTAACGTCCGCCGGTATTCCGACAAGTGCAAAAGCGATGCACAAGTGGACCACAATTGGATCGGCCATATGGTCGTGGCATAGAAGGTCCTCGACGTGATACGAACTTGTCGTTCACATGTCAGATGTTTGGACATTTCTATATTTTTTGTATATATTTTTTAAAATGGCGATGTCGTATTTTTGTTGTCAAGATGATTTTTCGTTGCTGTCGTTTCCATGTGATATAAATTTTTGATTTAATATATATTTTCATTGTAAAATTGATATTGGGTCTTGATAAAAATGTATAGTTCAAATATAAAAAAAATTATGATTCATGTACATTAAGAAGATCATATTTATGTCACCAAAACATATTTGAATTTCATGTAAAAGAAATAATTTCTATATTGCTCCGATATGTTGATCTTTTTATCGTATATAAAAACTCGATATAATTTTAAAAATTAAATTCTAATAGCTGAAAGAACTGAAATTTTTTCAAATACGTAACGATTTGAATCTATCAACCTTTTTTTAACGTTATGTGGCAAAATATTTTAATTAATTAAATAATCATTACGTCATTTTCGCGTGTACCTTATGGTTTTTAGCAAGGTCGATTTTTTGTTGTCAGTTTCGGGTCAAACGGTTCGCGATAGCCGAATATTGCTTTTACCCATTCGATTTTCTTCCGTATAAGGATAAACGGGGCCATTGCGATCTATCGATCGTGACACGGATTCGATCATAATTTGAATTTGTCAGTTTCGCTTTCGCAATAGAACCTTTGCATATGGATCTAGAGGAGTTTTGAATTTTCGAATTCACCTAAGTTTTCGTCGCGCATTTGAACCGTTAGTGGATTTTTTCTTGTCGAATCACTCGAATGCAAAATTTTATTTGATAAAAATTCGTGGACGACTAATTACTAGTCCTTGGAATGTGGCTTTGAGATTTTTTTGTGACAGAATTTTGTGTCGCATTCTCGGTTATTTTTAGTTGATTCAAATGTTTCGAATGAAATTTAACGAATCGCTTTTGTATTCTAATATTATTCATCCCGATTTATAATTATTCAAAATATTTATCACATTATGTATTCATTTTCGTCGATCATAAAAAACTTTGCTAAATTGTTGAACACGTGTGGGGAATTGACATGTCTTCATTTTATATATTGCTTTGCGGTAATATTTCTTGCCTCATTTTTGTTCACAAGAGTTTGCTATGACCTCATCATGATCACATTTTAATTCAGGCCGTGTCATTAGTTTTCTGAATATAACACTGGACCGAATACAAAATGTTCTTATAATAACAGTAAAAAAAATTGATGCGAAAATCGTGAGTGCTATAAACACATTTTGTGAATTATATGACACTAGCATAATAATGAACGTTAGTAATATTTATTATGAGATTTGTCATCAAACAGAATAGCATCTGTTCTTATTCACTTATTGTCGTCGGGTATGTTATGAAGATTTCATACAGCACAATCACTTTTTCAAGCAAATTTCAGTGAAAATGGCCATTTTTTTTATTTTAAAACTGGTGACAAATAGTTTTTTTTCTTACAAACATACATTTTTATTGTTAATAATTAAAAATAACGAAACTATTCTTCTTGCACAAGTCTCCAAGGAACTTGAAGAATTGTTGAATTCGCACGGCCGGCTTTGATAGATCCAACTTTTTCCCATTCATTTTTTTCTGCATTAAAAATTTGAACCGTTGATTCATTCAATGTATAGGGGTGATATCCACCTACGAGTTTTCAATTATTTAATTTTTATAATAAATAATTCGACTTCAAGATTCAAATCAATAAGTAATCACCAATAATTATTATACTTCCAAAACAATCACCGATTCCTAACCATACTTGAGGAGTGTCAAAATCTTGAAAATTTATCCATTGATCTATAATAGGATCATATTTTTCCACACTCTTCAAATAACTTACATTTTGTCCACCAGCTGCATACAGATATCCTCCGAAAGAAGTCAACTATAATTATTATATAATAAAAAACCGTAAAGTTGATACGATATTTTTCATGTTGTGGTATTATTGCATACTCATACCGCAAAATCGAATCTTCCTGTATTTAATTTTCTGCACTCTCTCCATTTTCCAGTTTCAGGACAGTAAGCGTCAGTATCTTTATGAACTCCTTTATCATATCCACCTACCGAAAATATTTCGTTTCCTAGTACGGCTGCTTTGAACTTGTCCTTAACTTTTGAAAATGATGCAACATTTTCCCAATTATTGGATATGAAATCCCATCTAATGAAAAAATAAAATTAATAAATATTATTCTAGTTATTTTATGATTAATTTTTACTATGAAAGCGTATAATTTTATAGATATCAGAAAGCGTTGACAGTATCTCAGGTATTTTATTGATAATTTTTTTTTTTTTTGAATGCTTACCTTTCTATGTCGCTGATGATATTTTCTTCGCCATGAGATGCTCTTCCTCCAACAACATACACATATTTTCCTAGTTTGACAGTGTTATGCAGCCACCTTCCTTTCAACAATGATGGCATCGTCTTGAACGTTCTCGTTTTCAAATCGTAACTTTCAACCTATAACCACTAAAATAAATAATAATCTACTATAATATCAATCCACAACGGTTCAAAAAATTTCACCATTTTTGTGGGATTATTTCCTTCGCGGCCACCGACCACGATCAACTTTTCTTCGTGCAACACACACCCGAAATCAGTCGCTTTGAAGTTCACTTCTGGCAGGGCTGACCAAGTTTTCGTTTTCATGTCGAATACTTCGATGGTTTTAGCTTGCTGCAAGTTATCGTGATATTATTTACGTGAATTTAAAATTTTTATCGTGGTTTGATCAATTTTACATTAAATATGTTGGGACCAATCACTATTAGTGCGCTGTGTGGTAATCGCGGTTTTGTATTGGAGTTAATGTTTGTCGGTTTAGTTGTAGCTGTTTGCCATTGTATGGCTTCCAACATCATATCGTTACATCGTGGCTCAAGACTGCATAATGACTTATAATCCTCCAACAATTCCTGAAAAAAAAAAAATTTGTATTAAAAATAAATCGTATTACAGACCCATATTGTGAAAATTTATTACAGTCTGCGGTATGTATCGTAATTTCACGTTTTCTAATAGTTTGGTTATGTTATTAGCTCGATTTGGTTTATCTTCATTAATCCATCTTTTCACTGATGATAAAACAAACGATTCTGAAATGACATTCAAATCAGATTCAAGTAATCGTACCAAATTGCGATATTCCAAATGCAAAAATCCATCTGTTCTCGAAGCCTAATAGAAAATTATTTATTTGCCTGTATTTTCAATTTAGATATATCATAATTATGTATATATTACATTATCATTATTACCTTTTCGAAATATGCGCAAACATAATTAAAGGCACTATCTTGAAGATTCAGTAATTGCTGCTTAGTCGCAAATTGCCAAATATCCATACAGTTTTCAGTATTCATCCACATTTCAACAAAACGACTGCACTCTTCGACAATTTTAGGCATTATTAAAAAATTTGCGATGTCGAGAATTTTTTCCCAATTACTTCTGTCTATTACTGAAAATTAACAATATTTTAGTTATCTAGCACAATTAACATATGTTCAATGAATACTAATGAAAATTTACAAATTTTTCCACTATAGCAATATTCAATAATGCTCATTGCAGATTTCAAATCAAAATTTTGAAGTAAAACTTCTTTGGAATCATCGTCGATAAACCTTTGTTCAAAATATTCGCTGCTTGCGGCCAGAATAATACTATGTACAGCTATTCTTTAGAAAGAGAAAAACATGAAAAAGATCAAACAAATTAAATTAATGTTTAAAATTAATCTTACTTTTCTCCGTTGATGGTAACTTCTGCATCACAAAGTTTTTTCCGCTGTTGCAATTCAAACACGTGTTTGAAAAACTTACTAGAGTCTCTTTCAATTATTAAACTCATTATGAACATAAAAACTAAAGTGCGTTTTGTTGGAGAAATTTCAACCGACTGATCTTTTCAATACGCAAAGCTAATCTTTTATATGATTATCATGCGTGTAGAACCGCAATATTTTTTACCACCTTTTATCAAATTTTTATATCACTTTTATAAAATGTGCCTCATTTTCTGCGGCTTTAATTTCAATTGTCAACATAACATCAATATGCGTACATTTCCAATATAATATAAATATCGGAGTTATTTAAAAAAAAAAACCTTTTATGAACTCGGATCATCACAACGATTTTTCCGTAAATTCATATTAGTTTAAAAACCTGGCTTTCGCTTGTTAATAAATGCACCGATTGCCTCATAACAAAATGTACTTCTTTATCAACATTTTTCATTGTATTACTTAAAAGTGTACTTTGCAACAGCATAATAATTCGGAATACATCTTAACGATATCATATGAGGGGTTCGGCAGAAAATAAGGCTAAGCGCCAAAATCAAAAAATTGAATTTCTTTTATTTACTACAAAAATTAGCACCGTTACTACGAAAATCAATAATAATTCCATATTCTCTCGAAAGATAACAGTACTTTGTCGGGTTACTCCTAGTTATATTTGCATATAAATGCATGTAAACTGTTTTTCTTAATATCTCCGAAAGTGACAAATGTCGCTTAGCCTTATTTTCTGCCGAACCCCTCATATATTTTTTGAAAATAGTAAAAAAATATTTCGCAAAAATCGTGAGTGCTATAAACAGATTTTGTCAATCGTACGATTCTAGCATAGTAACGAACGTTGGTAATTTTCATTGTGAGATTTGTCATCAAATAGAAAAGCATCTGTTCTTATTGTCATTGAGTATGTTACGATGATTTCATACAACATGATCACTTTTTCGTTCAAATTACACTGAGAATTGTATTATTTTTTTAACTGGCGAAAAATAATTACACTTTTTGCTTATGTTCATTTTTATTGGTAATAAATAATATTGAAAAAAAATTATTGCACTATTTTCCATGGTACTTGCATAATTATCATATTCGAACGGGCGACTTTAATAGATCCGACCTTTTTCCATTCATTTTCCTCTGCATTGAAAATTTGAACCATCGATCCATATCCTTCGGAGTATCCACCTGTGAGTTTTTGTTTATTTATTTTTTCAAATAATTTTGTTCAAAAATTAATTTTAACGACGTACTGACCAATAATTATAATACTTCCGAAACAATCACCGATTCCTAGCCATGATTGTGGGGTGTCAAAATCTTGAATAGTCATCCATTGATCTATAATGGAGTCATATTTTTCCACACTCTTCAAATTTCCATTATTATTTCCACCGGCTGCATACAAATATCCTCCTAACGATGTCAACTATAATAAAGAAATGGTTAAGTTGATACGATATTTTTCATGATTTGGTATTACTGCATACTCATACCGCAAAAGCGAATCTTCCCGTATTCAATTTTCCGCACTCTCTCCATTTTCCAGTTTCAGGACAGTAAGCATCAGTATCTTTAAGAACTACACCTTTATCATATCCACCTACCAAAAATATTTCGTTGCCTAATACTGCTGCTCTGAACCTGTCTTTAACTTTTGAAAACGATGTGACATTTTCCCAATTATTGGATATGAAATCCCATCTAATGAAAAAATAAAATTCATATATGTTATTCTGGTTATTTTGTGATTAATTTTTATTATGAAAGCATATAATTTTATAGATTTAGATATCAGAAAACTGTATCTCCGGTATTTTATTGATAAAAATGAAATATTTTCGAATGCATACCTTTCTATATCACTGTTGATATTTTCTTCGCCAGTAGATGCTCTTCCACCAATAACATACACATATTTTCCTAGTTTGACAGTGCTATGAAGCCACCTTTTTTTCAACAATGATGGCATCGTCTTGAACGTTCTCATTTTCAGATCATAACTTTCAACCTATGACCACAAAAATAAACAACCGTCTACTGATATATAAAACCACAATAATTCAAATAATTTCACCGTTTTTTCGGGATCGTTTCCTTCGCGACCACCAACCACAATCAACTTTTCTTCGTGTAACACACACCCGAAATCGGTCGCTTTGAAGTTCACTTCTGGCAAGGCTGTCCAAGTTTTCGTTTTCATGTCGTAGACTTCGATGGTTTTAGCTTGCTGCAAGTTATCATGATATTGTTTATGTGAATATACAAATTTTATATATTCTGATTTGATATATTTCTGAATATATTTTGATTTAATCAATTTTACATTATTTATGTTGCCACCAATCACAATCAGTGCGCTGTGTGGTAAACGCGGTTTTGTATTGGAGCTAGTTTGTATAGGTTTATTTGTAGCTGTTTGCCATTGTATGGCTTCCAACATCATTCTATCACATCGTGAATCAAGACTACACAATGACTGAAAATCCTCCAATATTTCCTGAAAAAAAAATTTCGTATTAAAAATAAGTCGTATCGGAGATCTAAATTGTGAAAATGTGTTACAGTCTGTGGTATGTATGGCAATTTCACTTTTTCTAAAAGTTTGATCGTCCTATTAGCGCGATTCGGTTTATCTTCATTGACCCATCTTTTCACTGATGATAAAACAACCGATTCCGAACTGACATTCAAATCGGATTCAAGCAATCGTGCCAAATTTTGATATTCCAAATGCAAAAATCCATTCGTTCTCGATGCCTGATAAAAATAATTCATTTTATTTATTTTCAATCCGTACGTATATTACGTAATTATATTTTTATTACCTTTTCGAAATACGCGCAAACATAATTATAAGCACTTTCTTTGAGAGTCAACAAATGTTGCACATTCGCAAATTGCCAAGTATCCATGCAGTTTTCAACATTAATCCACATTTCAGCAAAACGACTGCACTCTTCGACAATTTCAGGCATTATTAAAAAATTTGCGATGTCGAGAATTTTTTTCCAATTACTTCTGTCTATTACTAAAAATTTAAAACATTTTTTTATAATTAAATAGTACAATTAGTATATGTTTAATAAATTTGTGATAATTTACAGATTTTTCCACTGTAGCAATATTCGATAATATTGTTTGCAGATTTCAAATCAGTATTCTGAAGTAAAACTTCTTTGGCACCATCATCGATGAACCTTTGTTCGAAATATTCGCTGCTTGCAGCCAAAATAATACTGTGTACAGGTATTCTTCAGAGAAAAAAATACATATAAAAAAATAGCACCTTGAAATGTATCAAAATTTTAAATTGATCATACTTGTTTCCATTGATGATCACTTCTGCATCACAGAGCTTTTTCCACTGATACAACACGAATATGTGTTTGAAAAACTTACTAGAATCTCTTTCAATAATTAAACTCATTTTAAACTTTAAAAAACTAATCTGTGTTCTGTTTAAAAAAATTAAGCCGACTAATCTTTTCAATACGCAAAGCTAGTCTTTTATATGAATATTACACGTGTTTTCTGCAATGTTTTCGACCATTTTTTATCAAAATTATGATATTGTTTTTATAAAATGTGTCTTATTTTTCTGCGGTTTTAACTAAAACTATCCACATAACTTCAACATGCGTGCATTTCCGTCGAATATAAATTTCAGATTTATTAAAAAAAAATTTTAACTCCCACCATTAATGCTATTTTTCCATAAATACATATTAATTTAAAAACCTGACTTTTGCTTGTTAATTGCCAATTTTTAAGATTTGTTTATACAGCTGATTAAATTTGAATATTTTAACTCAACCGAGCGTAATAGTGAAGATTCCACAGTCGGTTCTGATGGAATTTCTTGTTATTTGTTTTCCTTGAACTCGTCTTCACGGTGCCGTATACACATTCATTTTCTTCATCGGTTTGAATGGGAACCATTCTTTAACTTATGACCTGTTGAAAATCAATTCGAAAATCGACAGTTTATTCCAATAACCTTCGGAAAAGTGTACGTTTGTTATTTTCGAATGGCCGATAAATAGCGGTTATCGTATACTCAGTTGTTTGTCTGTGGTTATTTCACCACTTTGTTGATTTCGAGGAAATTACACTTCGAGGTGTAAACCATCAATCTAACGCCCATAATACTGTCAAGATTCGCTTGTCATATTTTCGCATGTATAAAAAAAATGTATAATTCCGCTAATGTTCGCTTCAGTTTTGGCTATTCTTATACTACATATATGAAGCGTGTAGTATATATTGTAAATTGACTTTTCCGTTCACTTTATCGGAAAAACGCTATTAGATGAAGTTTATTATACCTTTCTTAATGTTAAATATGTGAAATTTTATTTTATTACATAATATACTTAAATGTTGAAAGTATGGTGCTTTTAACAGTCAAGTATCGAATTCACTTTTGAAATTCAAATATTCGTCTATACGCGATGACCTCATTTTTTATGTATCATCGGTGACATTATCGACTCTCCAAATATTTAAACTAAACAAGCCTTCCTATACAAATTTTATAAACGACATTTCCCGGAATTTCCCATTTTACAACGAAAACCGATTCTTCGCCCAGCGATAACCAACCCGCGCAAAGTTTCGCTCGATCGAACACAAAAAAATTCAAACATTTACTCCACAATCACGAGATCATCAACATCAAAACCGAACCGAGCGATCAAACGTCGTTTCACCACTCGGCATCGTCCATCAATTTGAACACCGACCATTTCCACGGACGGGTCATCGTCGAAGCCACACACCATCATCGACACTTCCAAGTTGTATTTCTCGGATTCTCGAGCGTTCTTGGATTACACTTGGATGCGGCACTTCCGTTCATTAGGGTCCGTTTTAAAAATACCCGATCCGCTTCTGCGGCGTCATTTTGTTAGCTGCGAGAGCCGCTTTGGATTGTGTGTGTGTGCGCATTTATCGCGGCTCGTTCGTCTCTCGGCGCATTTTCTTGCCTACTTTTATTCCGTTTGTTTGTTTTTATGAGTGTCGGCTGTGTGCCGAAGGATGGTTGCACTTTCGCTGGTGTTGAGGTGGTCTTTGAGGCGGCGGTGGATGTCGATGTCGCAATCGCGGTGGATGATGATTGACGCTTTGATCGGTGTGTTAATGTGATGTGGATGATGTGTTGTTTTGTGCGATATCGGATTTTGTTCTTGGATGGAAATTTTTTGTGCCTTAAAACGTTTCGATGTTACGGATTTGATATAAAGATTTTATGTAAATATATTATTTCAATAAAAAATGTGAAATTCAATATAAATTTTTTGATTGTAATTGTTTGGATCTGAATTCGATTTTCTTTTAATTCTATCGTTTGTATAGATACTTTTTTTTTAAAGGCACTTCGCCAATGAGCCGTCAAGACCTACTTTAGTTTTTAACTTATTGTATCTTAATGTTAATTTAGTTATATTTTTTTTATAATCTGATTTCGTTTTTCTATTTTCATCAAACAGACAATTTGACGAATTTTCTATATTAACTTCTTCGCGGGACTTTATCTCACAGTTAGTGGGCGGACCCAAAATTAACTGATTCGTTTCACATAATATTGTATTTTTTCATTCCACCTGTTTTCCCAGTTCAATGGACGTCGCAACCGTGCTCATTATGCTTAGTTAAAATTCATTTTTGTAATTTATCATTTGTTAGCACGTAATCTAAAAAAAAGTTTGAATTTCCCATCGGGCTCGTCACGTGTTTTCGATTATTTTTTCGTTTTTTGCCTGCTTCTCCCCTTCAATTAAAATGATTAAATTCTTTATTCATAATTTATATAGTTGAAAAATTCAACCTTCGTCCAATTAAAACTATTTTTATTGTACGATAAAACACACGTTCGTTTTGTATTTCGAACGTCGGATAATCCCGCCATAAATTTTGTCGACGTTTTAATTATTCTGTGTAACTAGTTTTAAATCTACACAAATCTTTAGAATGCATAATTCAAATGCTTAAATATCGTTTGTCAATCATAATTTATGTGATCAATATGGAAAAAAATGTATTTGAACCGCCATCTCGATTTATTATCCTGTTTGAATTTATGATTCGAAACTGTGCAATTTTTTATTTAATTTTGATCTATTAGCACCTCTCCATCAAGTCATAATAATACGTTGCGCAATTCTCGCATACTTTATTTTACCATTATTACTAAACGATCACCTTTAGGCTAAAAAATAATAAAAAGTCACTGGGTCAACGCATTTACCTCTGCGAAATGTCAACGGTTAAACTCACTATAAAGCATACCCATTAGATCAACACTTAGCACAAAACGACGATAGCGATTTTGGCTCTTTTGATATTCATAATCCAATATGTCTCGTTGATATTACTAAACTATCACTTTATGATAAATTTTCATCGTAACATTTTCTAAACGGCAATGCAGAACGTCGCTCTTTTCGCGTTCAAATGGCGACATCGCCTTTGTTATCCGAAAAGCTTCGGATCGATAATTCGGAGCTTTCGTCATATTCTTACAACATTTAAAATATGCATAGTCGACTATTATACAATCCGTGCTAGATTGTAGGCGTTTAAAGTGCATTTGGGTGCATCGAACCACCCACTCCAAAATACCACCCACGGGTGCTATTGCACCTGTATATATTTCCAACATGTTGATTTTGTGCTAGGCTCGTTAATTATCGCTTGTCTTTCGAATATTCGAAACGGAGAAGAAAAGGCGCTTAGACGACTCTTGTAGTTAACGTGTCGTTCCAGTTATTTCATCTCATATTCACCCACGTGCCAAGTTAAGGTTCATTACAGTAACCGTAAATTGTCTCATATCGTGCGTTATCAATGTTAAAAACTACGTCCTGTCTTTATTTTTTTACGTACGATGAGATCACGATCAGTTATGCTGGACAGTATGAAAACAAGTTTGTTTTAAAGGTGCAGTTTGATAATTTGCATAATGCTTATCTATATTCTCTTTTATGGCGCCATTTGATTTTTTGCCATTTTTTTTTTGATCGTTCATGAAAAGGTTTTCGTGCTTTTTTACATTTTCAATCGCGCTGTTGTTTTATTTATATTCCTCAAAATAATGAGATTTATTAGGTGCGTGCGAATTAATCAAGTTATAAATAGTTTTTTTTTATGTTTTGTTATTTATGTTTTGGCGCCACTCGCCATCTGTCACTTTCGAAATAATCGGAACTATGAATTTGTCTATCTTAGGCATAGATGTCTCTTACCATTTAAAAAAATTCAAACGCTCTTACAAACAATCTCATGCCTACATAAATACATTTTTTTACACATATAATATATTACTTATTTAAACGTATTCATCCTTGAGTTGTTATGTTTTAATGAGTTTCGGAATGTATATTATCCACATTTTCGTTCACATGTCAAATTAATTAACACGTACGCGCAACGCACTGTTGACATTCAAAATCGCGAAAATACACCATGTACACATTTTTTTCAATTCGATTCGCTCATGGCACAGCTATTCATCCGCCCACGCACGAATCACACGAATAATGTCCGAACAATGCACAACAATTTTAGAAATCGCTCCACAACACCGACATCCAGTACGCAGTTAATCCGCTCGTTCGCCTAAAACCACCACACGTCTAAGTACCCTGCACTTATATGGCGACGAGCAGTACTTTCACCTGCCATATGCTCGCTAACTGTACCGCACGCCACTGTTCGATTTTCCCTTTTTCGAAAATGGCCTGCGAATCGCCGTTTTGGCGCCAAGTGCGAAATGTGCGCGATCGTTCGACGTGGGCTCGGTCAATGTCGCACGTGCTCGGGCGCGTGCGAATTGTGTAATGCACGTTCAATTTGCGTACATGTGCTTAACCCACGGCTCGTTTCGATCTCGTTGAGGTCTCGATGTGCCGATATTGGCGAGTGGGTGTTGTCGATTGCCAAGTGTTCGCTGATTGTGGAATTGAATCAATTTGAATGTCGTATGTGATTGTGATTGATTGGGGTTTTGTTAATTTTTTTTTCTAAGTATTTATATCGAACTGGAAAGATTATCGTGATTTTTACTTTATCTTAATAATATTAGATTTTATTTATAAAATACGAGCCGTTTTTTTTTTCTATTAATGACAAAGTTTAATTTCCAAAAAAAAAAACAGAAACTTTCAGTTTTGTAATAGTATAAATAAATTTTTATTGTAAAAATATTATTTCATTTCTATATTGATTAATATTTCAAAAGTTTATGAAATTATATGATATTCTGTATTAAATATTTGATTTATTTTCTAAACCTTCTACGAGTTGTTTTGCTGACAAGCGAGCCATTTCTTTTCTTGTTTCCACAGTTGCACTTCCAATATGAGGAATTATAACTGAAATAAACGTCTTCTTTGGCATGAAAACTTTTAAAAAATTATATTAATAAAAATTAGACATACAACAATTTGGAAGTTGAAGTAAAGGATGGTCGTTCGGTAACGGTTCAGGAATGGTAACGTCAAGACCAGCTGCGTAAATTTTCTTATTTTTCAATGCTTCTACTAAATCATCTTGATCAATAACACCTGTAAAATGCAAACTAAATTGTGAGAAAATTTACCATTATTCGTATTTCAGTTGAGAATTATACTATTACCTCCTCTACTGACATTGACTATCACAGCTGTATTTCTCATTTTCGTAAAGGCAGAAGCATTCATCATGTTCTTAGTAGATTCATTTAGTGAACACGTAATGAAAATTATATCACTTTGCATCAATAGTTCATCGAATGTTACATAAGAGATGGCGAGTTTTTTAGCTTCAAATAAAAGTAATCAATTAAATAGATAAATGTATTATTTATATCACAATCAAGGTTTTGATTACAAACCTTCTGGTTTTTCATTACGACCACAGTACACAAATTTTTCTATATTGAAACCTTTCAAACGTTTCACGATTGTTTCTCCAATTCCTCCTAAACCAATGATACCCACTGTACTTCCTTTAACGTCTCTGCCCAACATTCGTTCTGGACCATTTTCCCAATTGCCGCTAAAAAAAATTACCGAGTGATCACGAAAATTCAAAAAATAAATCGTTAAAAATGTAATTACCTTTTTATTTCTGTAAGTCTTTCAGGCAATCTCCGTATTGCACCTAACATCAAAAGTATAGCAACATCTGCCACGGCATCGTTTAAAACATAAGGAGTGTTAGCCAATAAAATATTTCGAGCTTTCAACTCAGCTTGGTCAATATGATCGACCCCAGAGGACATTGAAGAAACAATTTTCAATTGGCTTCCTATTTCAGAAAATTTTAATTATAAGAAGATATTGCAAGCCACTTTGAATTGTTTCCAAATAGAGATTACCTGCTTTTTCAATCAAAGCCTTATCTAACGGTACTTTAGTACACCATATAATACCGTGTACTCCACTTATGAATTTTTCTATCTCTTCATGGCACTTTATTTTATCATCAAACCCAGTTGATTTTATTTGGATTATTTCAAATCTGAAATAAAAAGTACAATCATGGACTAGATTTTATTCAAAAATTATGTTTAAAGTTACATTTTTAAATATTTTGCGCTATCTGTTATGTATAAAAGGAAATTGTAAATGCATCGATCAAGTTAATTATAAAAGGTCAATATTTGTATGAAGTATAAAAAATTTTTGACCAACAATAAATCAAAAATTTTATTGCACATTTTTCGAAATCTAAATGTTTCAAGATTATTATTTTAAATGTGAAAATTTCTGAAAATTCAACTCGAGTACATCAAAATGTATGTGCTTTTCATTTTGAACAATAATTTGAAAAACGTCAATGTAATCAAAATAAATGCTTACTTATCACGTAAAATTTCCATTCCCGCATCTGGATATTCAGAACTTGTAACGAGGACTTTAAATTTAGTCGATGACATTTTTGAGAGCAATACTCTTGTCCGTCACAATACGAGTCAGACTAAATAACATTCACACAACTCGTGGGTTTCCTTCACTGTTATCTATAGTGATAAAATTGTGGTGCTTGTGATATTTTTAATCAGTCTATGTAAGTATATTTATTTATATCATAAATTTACAAAAATACAATATATAATGAATATAAATATATCACCATTGCATAACAAGTCACCCCATATCGCCATGATGGCCAAAAGGAAAAAAAACAAACTATAAAATAATAAAATTAATATTGAATGTAAGATAATAAAAACACCTAGCCTACCGCAAACTACAATTTACAACAAAACTTTCAATAATTAATTAACTCAAAATATTTTATTTTAAACAATCAACAATTGTGGGAGTTTTTGCATGGGGGGGAGGCATTACGTCCAAGGGATTTTTGTCGGATAGTTTATATCGGGGGGGATATTTATCCATATTTATTTTACAATCATGACGATTTTTCAATACAACATTCCGAATCGACTCCACGTCCGTTGCTCAACATACACTCACGAAACGTCACTGGACGCGCATCTCCTCGATTTCGCAACATCGAAAACACACACACGCGATATTTTACAACGCGTATTATCGCCGTCGGTGTTGTGAGGCGTTTTGGACACTTTATAACGAAAATAGGCCAACAGTTGGCACGGGAGGGCGTCCGTCGCCGTTTTCTGGCCGCGAGTTTTCTTCGCGTTTTCGCTCACCTATACGCCCGTGAGTCACCGGTGGCCTCCCCACGCTGTCGCCAACGGGACTTTTGCGTTTATTTCGCTGGATTCGCGAAGCTTTGTTTTATTTTCGGCGGCCGAAATGCGACATCGGATTTGTACGTCGGCGTAGCGCGACGTAAACAAACGTAAGGCCGGTGGTCAATGCGGCAATGCGTGTGTTGTCATTGTGGTGATGATTCAATGTGCTTTTTCATTGAATCGATTTGTATTGAACTCGGATTTTATGACTCAATTTGTTCTGTTTGTATTTTTCAATGTATTGTTTAATTTGATGCGAATTACTCGTATTTTTATTTAAACGCGCCGATTCAATATTATCTTCGTTGTTCGATTCAGATGTTTTTTTTTCGAATCAAAATATTTTATTTACAGTAAACCCTCCTGTGACGTCAAGATAGATTCCACGTTATAGGGGTTTAAGGTTTTTCAATTTCAATCTTTTTTTCGGACAATTTTACTTGTTTACTGCTTGTTTCAAATGCATTTTAAAAAAATTAATTTGAATAAATTTGAACGATATAGGGAGGACGTTATAAGGAGGTTTACTGTAATCTGTATCATAAATTTTCGACGTTTTTTTTAAATTGGCTTTCTTTTGAACTTAAATTTTCCTGAAAAAAAAAACATCGATCATCGACAAGTACACTAAAAATATTTTTTCAGACATCGATTTAATCACAATTTTTCTATAA
>JAOXNN020000082.1:1897901-1918457 GCA_028571205.2 Hydropsyche betteni
TTCCGGTCTCGGCGGTGAACTTACTGGAAAAAAAAACATCGATCATCGACAAGTACACTAAAAATATTTTTTCAGACATCGATTTAATCACAATTTTTCTATAAACTTTCATTCTGATTAAGAAAAGCGAATCCCAGAATCCAATAATTGATCACATAAGAATTCCAAAATTTCAGTAAAAAAATCGTTTACTATCTCAAAATCCTCCCTACACTTTCCTATAGCTCCCAACAACAAAACAATTGCCTATCCCATCCTCTTAGCACTACACGTAATACGAAAACGTTCCGCACATAACAACACTGATCAACATCGATTATTTTTTTTACACTCACTCCATTCTTATATCATTCTCAATTATTTACACACAAACATGACACAACATCGCACGCTTTTTCCACGATCAAAATTCGTTTATGTCTTTGACACTTTTTGAGCACAGGCCATAGACACGGCGGCTAGTTGTGGGTGTTAGCCATCGACATTTCGGCGTTTAGTCAGAGGCGACGTTTCGTTGACGTCATGCCATCATGTATCATACTAGGCGACTCCATATGGTCACAGAGACCTGGACATTCCTCGGAGCCCACGTGCCGTCTCCTATGATGGTCAGGATGGTCAATGTTTCCGTTCCGAACTTGCCGATTTGTCCTGGGCTTCGTTTTTGATATGTATTTTAAAAATCATTTGATTTTGAGATTCGCTTGTTTTCTTCGATGGTCGATTAACCGATCGGATTTGGATATCAGTTGTTCAGGATATGCTTCGTAAACATCGACATTCTTCAAAGCGTATGTGGTGTTTCGTGGAAATCTTTATGTATTAGATTAATCATCGATTTTATTGTCGTCGTAATTCTAATATTGTTTTTGTACCTGTTGCTGTGTGCAGATTTGCATCTACAATTGTCAAAGACATGATTTATAATTCATACGTGCTTAATTTGTAAATAAACTATTTGTTTAGTGCCGGTGTCGGAACTGATGAATGTTGGAACTAATTATTACATTTCTTCAGTTGTTATTAAACTTTTTAACCCATATCCTAAATTTATATAATATGAAAATATAATTATAATTTGAATACACTTAAAAATTTTCAAGAATTAAAATTAAAAACAAAAAATCCAAAGCAAGTGTTTAATTTATCCATCCTCGTTTGTGCATCGCTTCACGTCTGTTACACAATCTAATTTATTGTCAGCGCATGATTTTCGTTCACACGTGAAAATTTCAATTATGGCTTCGACGAAATTCGTTCCGCCAGATCTTTTACGGATAATTCAAACGTTCTTCTTCAAAACACACACGCACATAAAATGTTATTATCTTACGTTTGAGAATCTCAACGCGCCGTTACACTCCAGTGCTTCAAAGTTATCTGAACGTTTCTTTGTGTTGCGCAACCCTCCACAATAAAATCAAAAAAAAAAAAAAACAAGAATTCGCAAATGTTTTCCATACGCGCCTGCTTTTATTTAAATAAATTTTCATCGAATCTCCGTATCGAATATGAACGAGAAACTCGGATTATTTTGAGCCTCGGGCTTCTGGTCACCGGCGGATTGGTCATCCTAATTAGCTCGGACACTCTTCGCCCGGAGACAAATCGGACGACGTCCACGTCTCTGGTTCAATTTGCGAATGCCTTTGCCGTAACTGATTAATTTGATCGATCAATGCTTGCCGAAGACCAGACGCCGAGGGAGAGTCTGGTTTGATTTTGAATTGGTGCACGCGGTATGGCGCCTCGTTCGTTTCGTTGCGAATGTGTTTTGTGGAATTTTGAAAATGCGGTTGATTGATTCCGATTGTATTTTGGATCGTATTTAATAAATTTTCAAATTTTTTGTATCAATTGACTTTTATTCGGGTCTCTTTTGTCGATGTGTTATCTGCTTTGTTGTTTGATTTTTATTCATTTAACTTAGTGTACATATCTAATTACGTGATGTATACTTTCTTATCTGGTTTAGTTTGCGTAGTTTCATCTCGTGGAAATTCGGTCATAAAATTGACGGCAACGTAGTAAATTTTGGGCTAAGCTATAAAAACTTAACGTTTGTTTTCACGATCGTCGTTTTTATTGTCTTTGTTACCCATGAATAAATTACCATATAAA
Organism: Hydropsyche betteni; assembly: GCA_028571205.2. Lineage (NCBI taxonomy): Eukaryota > Metazoa > Arthropoda > Insecta > Trichoptera > Hydropsychidae > Hydropsyche > Hydropsyche betteni. Next base: position 1,900,023 of record JAOXNN020000082.1, read on the forward strand.
TTATAATATGAAAATCATTTTATTTTGGAGTGCGTCTGTTTTTTTTTTTCTTTTCGTGAATTTTTCATTTTCCTTTTCATTCTTGTATTTGAATAGAGGGAAATTCTTCGTTATTATTATATTCTTTTTTTTCTGAATAACTATTTAATATTTCATCGCAAAAACATTAGGAATTCTTTCTTGTGTTGTACCTCATGACAAGAACCTCTTCAAAATGATGGAAAAGTTCTTTTCATATGGAACCTTTATTTTCTTAGCTAACATACCTTGACAGAATCTACCCATCTGCCTTCTTATATTTCTCAACCTATGCTTTTCTATTCTACTTCTCATGAATAAATCGATTATTTAAAACTATTAATACCAACTATAGAAATTTTTCCATCGAACATCATAAATTTTAATAGCAAGTAACCAGCATTATAAAAAAATAATTATTAATTTAAATTATAAATCGAAAAAAAATGGAAAATTCATCGTCAAACCGAAATAATTATGTATGATATGACTAAAAGATTTTTGGGGTTTGAGTGAAATTTTGTTTATCAGATGGCACATCAATATAATAATATACAATAGTAGATAAATTACCTAGTTATCAAACTACACGAGACACTTAAGAATATTGATTTATCTTAATTTATATTTATTTGAAATCTTCTATCGGATCAATGAATCGGGTGATAATCAATTGATAAATCAGATCATAACTCGTTCAAACATCGAATTCTATTCGAAATTAAATTTCTGAAAAATTTATATGATCTATAATATTATTTTGGAAATGAAATTTTCAAATTTTTTGTTTGAGTCAATACAATTTTGTTGCATACATTTTCGGATATATCTCATACAAAAAATTCGTATATTTTTCTATTTTCGGGTTTTATATATTTTTTTTTTTATTAATTCGAATGTTTAAGATTTCAACAAAAGGAACGATCGACTTTCACGAAAACTCCCAAACATCCCATCCCCCATCCAAACCCCCATAGCCCACTGACCACCGCCGTCCCCCAACACGCATCCTCATCGACCATCGCCGACTCGGACACCACCTCGTCGTCCGCATACCTTCAACACTCCGATATGTGTGTCGGATCGTTCTATAAAAGGAAAAGCCGACCTTCGCAGATATGCGATGATGCTGCGAGGGCAGCGCAGCCGCCTCGTCAGTCGCCCCGCGGCAGCCGCGCAATCAGCCGCCGACTGACTGAATCGTTCGTAAAAATCATTTTCGGTGCTTTCATAGTAACATAAATATGGTCGTGGTGCGGCCGAGTGATGGGGGGGTTCGTGGCCGGGGGGGTTCGAGCGGGGGTTACTTTACGCCGGAGGTTGGGGCTCGGCGAGGCCGTTCGACTGGGGGGTTTTTAGTGTGAATCGTTCGGGTTATTTAGGGATGATTTTTTTTTAATGTGAACGTGTAAAAAGGCTAATTAAGCTGTCAGTTTTTTCAATTGACACATGTTATGAAAATAACATTAATAATGCATTAACAACGATCGATCTTGTCCTTGAATCTGTAAATATTATAATACGTATTTGATTTTATACGGTGTCCATTATGCTGAAAATAAATGCATCGCGTTTCATTCTTCAATTGAAACAATTATATTTCTAGTACATGAATATTCTAGAACTCGTATCAATTACTGAACATTTATAAGTGTGCAAGTTTTCATAATATTTTATTATTTACTAATGATCGAAGGCGCAATCAATTTATAAACATTTTTTTTACTACGCATTCTAATCAAAATATAAATTAATTGCATCCGTAGCCTCTTCATCGATCGAAAATAACTTCTGTTATGTAAAAACAAAAAAGTTATAAATAAAACATCAACAAACCTGCGAATCCGAATAGTCGACATTGTACAAGTTCGCGGCGGACCCGAAATCGGTTTGTTTATTTGAAACTTCGCGGCGTTCTTGTTATTTCATTGTCAAACTGCCAAAAGTCATGTATGACTTTTAAAAATATCTCAAGAGCGAATTTGTTAACCAATTCCCGAATTTTCTTCCCGTCGCGATTCCGAATTTTCCGACTAATTGGATCGGAACGGATCAATCTCGCAAGAGGCAGATTACCATTGAAGTTCAATGGAATGACGCAAGACCACTCCCACATCGTCGTTATACCCCGTAAACGACGAGGTCAATGTAATTATCGATGTTTCGTATTATATACGGATCCTTTGTTTTCGAATTACACATAATCATTTATATGGTCCGCGTGTGGAAGGCGTGCGCGGAAAAACCTGATTGAAAATGGGCCGATTTTCCCGTTTTTGTTGGTTTTATTTCTGAAGAAATACTAATGGAGTCGATCTCTGTGTATCCTTCGTTACGATTTGAATGAATTTTAAATAAGTTGAATCTAGTTTGTGAGACGGCTAATTTTCATAACGATATGCTTAGGTCACCTTGTTTGATGTTGCGTGCTTATTAACTCGATTCATACGTTGTCGCGTTTGGTTTGTGAATTTTTATAAGGCTTTGGAGTTTCGAGGATTTTATTAATCGCGTTGTTGTCCGATTTTTTCATGTAGCGGTACTGTCATCGCGATTCCACTAGAATGCGTAAGACGTAAACGATGCTTTGTCATAAAGTGACGAGACCGAAAATAATACTGTTAAATAATAGGAGAGCATGAAACATAAATTCTCAACGTGAGGAAAATCGCTTTTCCGCTTTCAAAATAAACCTATTGCCCAATCGATGTTAGTTGCCTAGGATTTTTCACAAAATTTTTGTTTTTTCCGAGACCGTTTCGTCGAATTATTAATGTCTTCCTGCGCAACTTATGCGAAAAGTAAAATAAATATTACGCTTTGGCAACGTTCGACTATTAAATAATTTAGTTTTAAATAAAGAGAAGACAGGTAAACGTTACTATTGCGGAAGCTTCCATACGAAACCGACATTTTACATACCTACCGCTCCTCCGATTGTAGTGTCACATCATAATTTTACGATCCTAATATTGTTTAATTTGATGCGATATTTCATTATATTGATTCTAAGCATTCACTTGTCAATTTTAATTAAAGATTGTTGGGCTATCTATATAATTGACTTATCTCACTTCAACATCTCATTTTATTCAATTACACGTTTAACGAACCTAACGAATATTTTACGTTAACCAGATCGTCAATCTCTTTTTTTTCGAATAACAATAGCGAACCTGTATAAGACATCAACAAATATAGACCTATAGACCATTAAAAAATTTTCCACACGATATTTTTAAATTCAAGGACAAGATCGGACGCTAATCCAACAACTTTTAAGCCATAGACATGCGCAACTATCGTAGTGCACTTTGTTTTGCCGGACTATAAATATCCACCAGTGCGGCCCTGGTCCGAAACATCGAAGAACAGTCGAACCCAACCAGCCGGCTCGGGCGAACGTCAAACCTAAAAACACTAACAATAAGATTAACACTAAAAAAACCGACAACAACCCCAACTAAACCCCGATCGTTTCGTTTGACTGCGAAGGAATGGCCACGGCGACGATGAGGTCGCGAACTTCGTCCCCGAAGTCGGTGTCCTTCTCGCCGATCCTCACCAGGAAGTACTCCGGAGGATCAAAGTCGCCAGTGCAACCGTCTGCGTCGCCCACTCCTTATCATCAGGGTGTTCCGTTCGAATGGAGGGATCACTATAACGATTTTGGGACGTATGTTGGTGAGTTGAGACGGTGGGAAAACGTTTTTAGGGGTCGTTCGACGTTTCCGGTAGTTTTTTGAATTTTTGTTTGTGCGGATTTCATGTAGGTCGTTGTTTAGAATTCGAAACGTCCGTGTCCATTTCGGAATCGTTCATTTTGAATTCTGTCGATGATACATGATTTTTTTGGTGCATAACTAATTTCGAGTTTTGAGTGAGCTTTATATTTTGATATTAGAATATTTTTTAATATAAAAAATAATAAATTCGATTCAATATAATGACTTCATCTATGTTGGATATAATTATTATTCGATTTTTGTACGTATGTGAAACATTAATATTTCTTGTCATTAATTTACAATGTTGATGTTTTGATAATTTATTTTAACGTTTTATTGTGATTGATGTTTGACGTATACACGCAAAAAAATCACTAAACAATCATCCAAATAGAAAGTATCAATATATTTAAACTCATGTCAAGGTTTACTAATTTGTTTTATTTAAGTTATTGGCTGTTTAGTACTATCATACCGAAATTTTAAAAGATTAACTCACGTAAAATACGAAATTTTTTCTTATTCACAATAAGATTTCTAAACAATTCCCGTAGGTTGTTAATTCCACTTGAAGAACGTATGCCGATTTATCAAACGTCTCGTATGAATAAAGTCTCAATCTTTCACGAATAATAATGTCATTAGACAACGATGGATACTCAGCCATTTTTTTACCACTTTGTGATCCGACTTTCACTCCATGTTTGTCAATATGGCGATGCTGATTTTTTTTATACCCATATCTCTATGGCATTTTAGCATTCGATGATTCTTTTCCGATCGATGATCAAAACGACGAAAGCATCTCGCATTATTCATAGCGATGTTTTCCTAGAAAATTTTCCGGCTTGCGCAAAAGCTTACAATTTTATCAAATATATATATTGTTTTTTTTTTCGAATTTTCATCACCTGTGTTAAAAAATTTAAACGATGAGTTTTCGAAGTGTCGAAACCTGTTCGCATTTCGGACGACAGACTACCTATAAATATTTATGAAATTGCACAACTGTTCGTCTAGCTTTGTGACATTATGTTGCAACTTCCGATACACTTAACCCCCCTTTATTTAAACGAAAAACAGATTATTTATTTTATTTTACAAAGTCATCTGGTTTTTACACATATTCTCGAAGAAGAGTTGCTCAATAACAAAAATTATTGCCGTGTCGGCTTTTTTGCTCCGATTCGTGGGCGATCGTTAGATCCAATTTATCGTTCGAAATAACTATTATTTTTGTATTATGGCCGCGATCATTAATTGCTCGATCGCTTCTTGCGGTTTTCATTTGATTCTGTGCAATAACCATTTTTACTGATTTATTTGTTTGTTTATTTGTGCGAAAGCACTCTTCGCTGAGTGCTTCGCTCGTTTTTTTAGATCCCAATTGTGCAATGTTGCATTCAATCGATCGAATGCTTGAAATTTCATTATAAATTAAACGTGTCTATTTATAATTTTGTTATATTTATAAAAAGTTGTTCGAATGTGTTTAATTGCTATCGGAAAACCTACGCGATTCTACCTTATTTGAACGTTCACTTTTTATCATATTGGACTTTTTTTTCATTCAATCACGAATCAATAAATTAATTTAGCTTGTACTGAAAGGAATCCATATTTTTAGATTGTCGCTGCATAAATTATTCAATTATTTGTATGTGAACCCGCATCTCTGATATATGATATGTTTTAGGATATGCTGTTTAAAAAATATTATATACATGGGGGCCTCGAAATTGTTCGCCCACAGTAGATCCGAATACCAGTTTCGTTTATAATCAAACTTTCAAGAATTTAAATCGAATTTGCATAATAGAACAACGGAAAATTAGTTGTAATTACGTTCATAATAATAATAGTAGATTTATTTAGTTAATAAATAAAAATTGAATTCGTAATATATATATTAGACTAGCCTTATACGTAAAAAACAAGATTCAAAACTATAAAAAAGTAAAATAGTTATTAAATATTTTATTATATGTTATAAATTAAAATTTGAAGTAAATTTGAAGCCTCTAATACGTACTTGCTTTATAAACAAAAACGATATTGTGATTATCTTAATTCTTAACATTACACGTTCAATTCGGCTTGAGCAACTAGTGAGTAATTGTGCGCCATTCGAATCATCAATTGCTGTTTATTGATTTTCTATGAATACAAGTTTTTTTATATATATTCTACAACGCATAAGAATTCAATGGACTTTCGTAGCGTGTGGGTTTTATATGGCCATACGAGCTCGAACACTCGGTCGCATGCCCTTATAAAGTTTTTCCAATGTTTTCTCCCACACTGAACGCACAATTGTTCTTAATTGATTCTAATCTCGACGTCCTACTGATTGGCTTTCCAATACTGAAAAGCGTTTTTCTTTCTGACGTTTTATTTTGGACTGTCTCGACACAGTTTCAGCTCAAATTATATATGGTTAAGAGTTACACAACTGCTCGTTCCTCGCTTGCCGATTTTCTTCGGTTTATTTGCGTCTTTTTCGACGACTGTCGGGAAACATCTCCGATATGCCATTTATACTTTTTTCAGGTTTTTCGTGCTGAACTATTTTTCGTCGCCGTTGTGCTTAACGACGCTGAAACGGTCTTAATTGACGACTCTTCCGGATTTCGATATGATTTATGTTTATCTTTGAAGTGATGCAAAGTCGATCTGCCTCCGGTTTCGTATTACTGATGAAATTTTGTTTCATTTTTTTTTTTCACTTGTTCGCTCCATTGGTTTTCGTTTTATAAGCAATTTGATATTTGAAAATGGTTCTGTCTAGTATATAATTAAGAAAGTATGTTTTTGAAATGTGTGTCATGTCATGAGACTTTTAATTCAATAGACGTTCAATTAATCGAAGAATGTATCTTTATTTTTTTAACCTGTATTGATTTTTAGTATTTTATTTATGGGTAAAGTTATTTTATTTTATTCCACTCATAAGATTTAGATTTGAAAATTATTTAATTTTAAAATATAATCAAATCATTATTTTTAAAATATATAATTTTACCAGTAAAATTGACTTTCCCGCCAATTTCATTTTTATGAACGCCATCTATCTTTGATTTTCCAAACTAAACAAAACATCTTTTCTATTTTTCATCCAAGTCTCAAACCACATCACATATTTTAGTAATCCTTCACGCCGCTAGTCGACGAACCAACACTGAATCAACACTGTTTTATCAAAACAAATATTTTTCGTTGAAACGCCAGAAATCGTTTTTACAATAGGAACGTATATAACTTCCGCCACTCAAAAATCGCGTGAATATTCGTTTTTCCCCAATGACTAAATTTCTAACGAAAACCGCAATTTTTCAACGTCGTTTGCATTGAACTTATCCAGAGACTATATTCACGAACCGCTGAATAATTGCCTCAGAACAAACATTTTCATTTCGCATACCTCAACTGAGACAACACACTGCTCCGACGCAGACCCGAACTGCAAATTCGCACACATGCAAAATAACAAAAAGCGAAGAAAGACTCTCAAATTGGCCATCTCGTATCCTGTTGATATTTTTATATCTGGGCACGATGAATACATCCCGTCTTATATGGAGACGGACAATTGAACGCTTTATCGCGTGCGTGTGTCATTCGCTCGTGGTGTCGAATGTTGACATTGTTTTTTACTTTAATTGGACGTGACTTTTGATGATGCATATCTGTCAATCATTTGTGGACCCCGTCTTGGCTTTTGTAATGAAATGGCTCGACGATAACGGCAATTCGAAATTTTTGTATGGATCGATTGAATCTGGGAGATGTTGTTTCGAATTTTGAAAAAATACGATGTTTTAAATGTTTTGTTTCGTTTTCGTACTTGGGGATGAATGATTCAAATGCAAAAAAAAGTGGTGGAATTTCAAATAAATGTTGGCTAAAAAAAAAAATGATAAGCGTGACATATGATATCGTTATATTTACACATTCGTGTTGAGTCATTGAAAGTCAATAATTGTTTATGAAAGCGTTAATTTATTTTTTATATTTAGAAACATGTGTTGTGAATCAGAAAAATTACTTTGATAAAATGGATGATGATAAAATTTAATTAAAATGCGAACAAATAATTTTATTTATGGATGTATAATGTATAGTCTGATTCCGTTTGGTATACGGGTAATTTTATTATTCAAACTTATTTATAAAGTTACCTTCTCTTATCAATACATAATGGGCAAACACGATAACGAAAAAAATCCCTAACTTACAATGAATACCGGAAATGTTTATAAAGTGTATATTTTGCACTCTAGGTGTATATTCAATCCGTATATATATGAACGAGTCATTTATACGTCCATGTATAAAAACATTTTTTCTCCATACTATATATACCTGGGCTAGCAATTTCGGGCCATGTGTATTATATAAGAATGCCCTTAATACATATTCATACTTTATGTAATACGATTCAATGCCCATATTTGAATGTAAACCTCGCATGCACCGTAATACGGTACATACGAATATGAGCATTAAAAGTATGTTCTATAGAGTACAATATTATGTATCATGTCGTGTTTTGTCAAACATTGTTTGACAACTGTCAAAAAATAGCCGCAACGAACGATGAAATCGAAATATTTAATTGCATTTTTTCATTATCGTGAGTAAATTTAGCGGCAGTTTTTCTTCTTATACGATCCTTGGAAGCAATCACTGCTTAGACAGGAAAAAAACTTAAGCGAACAAATCGATTTTATCACTTATCAAAGTGACAGGCGATATATACAAATGGCCTGAAATGACCCGACGATATACATGGACTGATTATACACTTGGACAATACAATGATGAATACCTCCCGATTAAAAACCAAACCGTGGAATCTCAACGCGAGCGTTGGAACATTCAAACTCGAAAATATTTACACTGACGCATTCCAAAAAGCACACCAACACGTGGAACATCAGCTGTCGCCGCGTTATCACACCAACGGCTCAAAAGACAATCAAACCTCCACGAAACGAAACAAAACCCAAAGCCTAACAACACCAACATTAAAGCAGCAGACGTTCATTACAAGGAGTATGATGTCATTGTGCGACGACGCCTCCCGCGGCGTGGACGCGTTCACCAGCCTTACTCCACCATCAAAAACTCCACCGTCTGAAAGCCGAAGATGGACCCCATGGACACCATCAACGTCGACTCCGACCTGTACGCCGTCGTCATGAAAAAGAACCCCATCCTGAAACCCCAGCCGAAGCAGACCTTCAACATATACGAGGACGTCTGCGGCACAGGTGTGCGAAAATCATACGCGTCGATGATTGATGTGGGAGTGGTGTAGATCGTCCTAGGAATTCGCTCGTTTCGAGAACCAGATTTTCGGTTTTCGGTTCGGCTTTGTACCTCTTTTCTTGTCCGCGGCCGTCCGACTTGTTTGTCTAGAAAAAAAGGTTCGCCGTTATAGTATTCGCGTTTCGATGTTTTGCATTCGTTCCGGTTTTGTGTTTGTGCAATGTGTATGAGAGGAGGTTGAGTTGTGTTTTGAATTGTTGGATCCGTTGTTCGGCTTCGAAGTTTGTGTTTCGTCGGAAATATAAACGAAAATTAGGCGTCGATTGTTTCTCAACGTTAATTATCGACATTGTGGTAAATGAAAAGAATTTTACTGGTAAAAAAAATGTTTTATAGATTGTTTGCAGAGCAATATTATACATCGGTTATGTAAATAAAAAGCTACTTTTCCACTTTCGTATTCGAGGACATGAATTTTCAAAATGGTCGTTTTCTCGAGTGCTTGTACATATTATATTTCAATGTCAATCGTTGTAAATATGAAAACAAAATATGTGTCAGTGTAATATCTAATTATATTGCGTGATTCAATATTAATTTAATTTTCATATCGCATACATTCCGACGTTTTCATCGGTTATATTGCACGAAATTTCAATTTGCAAATTATTCATTCGTATAATTCTCATTTTACATAATTTCATACAGTTATGCTGATTCGACGTTTCGTACATAAATTGCAATTCGCACGTTTCGCAATTTTAATATTATCGCTAATATTAATAAAAATAATCACATTCACCCATTTAACTATCGTTATGAAGAATAATATCATATTATAAACATTTTTTCTAAAACTTGTCCTCTTATATTCGTATACATTTGGATGAATCATACGAAAGCATTCATTTATGATATTTTCTCTTTCGTTTTAATCTCGGCTTTCTCAAAATCTTCCTCACGATCATCCAGTTAAGGATAATGTCGTTTTTCCTTCGAATTTTTGTTTCGAAAACGCTAACCTTCGACTCCCACGCAGTACCGGTTGCGAAAGGTTCTGTTCCTCGGCGAAACTCGCTCGTTCTTTTTACTTTTTTCGTCTTTTATTTTATTTACTTTTTTTTACGATCGCCGGACCTTTGAGACTCTTCTCGATCTTCTATTTTCGGTGTTCGTCTCCTCTCGAATACTTATACGCTTTTCCATCGAGGGCTTCCTTTAATTCACTTTTATACTCGGCCGCCTTCTATTTCGGTCGAATTCTTATATAAAGTACACTTTTGAATGAAGCATCTGATTTTGTGCAGGAAAAAAATAATGTAAATGACAGTTTTTTTGGCCAATTTGTTAATAAGAATTTCGTCCTATTCGAGTTCGTTAAGTTTTATTTCGTCCGTTCATTTTCTGAATTTTGATGAGGTGTTTTTTCGCTCGACTTTTTATGAATTTTGTATATGATGAATTATTCTTTTTAAATTTTTGACATTGATAACCCTTATATAGAGATGCAACAATGTATTTAAAGATATATATAGTCGATATTCATTCTGTGTTTTTTTTAAGTTTTATCCTCTCGAGAGTCCTTTATATAATTCGTATGCAGCTCTTTCAACATTCCATTCTTCTTATTTTTTATGCGCATATAAATTTCTTTGTGTTCTTTGAAATGAGAATATAGTCTTATCTATTTAATTAATTTTTTCGTATTATTCAGAATAAGAATGATTTCTTAAATTAGACACAAAAACTACTAAAATATAATACAACGATACTTTATCAATAATACAATACTTTTTATTATAATTTGAATACTGACAAATTTATCTGATGTTTGAACAAACTAATTTAAAAACATCATTCGACGCTAAACTCGCATAATCGATCCGAGAAAAAAAACAACGATAATCCACAAATCGTATGGCCAAATGCCAGTTAATTCGTTTGTACACATCGTTGGTTTTACTTTTTCGAATGATTTTGATAATCGGCCAGAAACAATAAACCGGCCCGTTAGCGCAATACGCAAGTTTCGCATGTGCGGTTTATGGACTTCCATTTGTGTCCAGTCACATTTAAAATTAGTCAATTGTTTGCGGTCTGTGTTTTGTGTACGTGTGTATGTGTATATATATGTTTATGTGAAGGTGTGGGTGTCATAGTCTCGAACGTTGCATATCGGCTTTTCGCCGTGTGCAAATTATTCGCAATGTGCATTCGAATGTTGGGAAATGTGAGGATGACCATTTTTCGGATGATGGTGAAGTTTTGAGGTCTTTGTGGGCGTTTGTTGGATGAAAATTGTTGGCTTTTTTTAACGGTTTGTTAATTGATCTCTATGTGCTGGTCAATGTCAATATTAGATGATATAAAGTTGAATGGTTCCTGTTCAAGTAAATTCGTGACGATTCAATTTTTTTAATCATGCATATTTAATGAGAATCGCTAATTTTTCAATCGCTCATTTACATATATTTTATAATTCTCAGTATTTCAAATCAATTTAATTTTTATGGAATCGCAAATATTTTTTCTATCCTTAAACAAAAAAAAAATGATTTTGAAATGCTCAATTTGGAAAATACAGACCGATACTCAAATGAAAAACGTTTAAAAGGAAATATTCATGTTTATATTTTGCTATTGTCGATTTGCAGATGCCCTGTTGGCGGATCTTCAGAGTTCTATCCATGGAAGACCTGGTTCAGCTGGGGGTTATGGTGCTCTCAATGGTACCCGGAGTCCTACGTTGACTACCCCCCCACGACATGGAGCTCCCATGTCACCACACTCGGTAAATATGTCATTCCTAAATGCACCTGAAAAAAATTCCGCATAGATAGTGCATTCACAGTTTATCAGTGTATACTTTGTACATATTAGAAATTCTTGATATTGAATCCACATATATGGTGGTTAACCTGTTGATTGTGTATATTTGAAATTTGAGTAAATTCTATTTTATTTTTGAAATTATTCTATTTATATTTTCACTAAGTTTTAACATGTTTTTTTAAAAAAATGATGAGCTTTTGATATATTTTTTTATTGCTACTTTTTTTGCATAGAAATTTAATTTTTAAATTTTTGTGCTTGAAATTTTTAATTTATCTTATATTTCTCAAGCGTTAAAAATAGTTAATATTTATATACTTTTTTAAGTCAATTAATTTATATCAATTCAATTATTATACGAGATCTGTACAAAATATTATATTTTCATAAATTATCCAATATACGAACCATTTTTATAATTATACTAGTGACACCTATCGTCAAACTTCAGAACTCTTCTATTTCCATTCGATTTGCAAGCTTCAAACGCCGTCCGTCTGGCGGCACTGCCCTCGCATTTTCCGCTTTTCCGGACCTGGGCGACGCCCATTTCCGGACGACGTGGAAAACAGCCGCCGCGTGATCCGGCCCGCGAAAATAGCAACGGTTAATCCAAACACGCGCGCTTTTCGACATTCGGCCAGATCGTCTCAAGGTCGATAAGAATTTTACGCGCGCTCCAATCGGGATTCAAAATCCGATGCTGGACCACCCCCTCTCCGCTGGCCCTTTCGCGGCCATTTTCGGTACATGCGCTGTGCCGCGGTGCGCGATTCGCCGTACAAATTTGGATCTTATTGCACGTTTAGATTAATACAATTTTATTTTAACTGTCATTATTGGCTTAGATCGTGCTGCGGGTGTTCTGTCAACCCTTTGTGAGCATACGTGTAGGACGCTTTCGTGTCCGTCGCTTCGTATTCGTCCGGTTTTCGTATTTGGTTCATTTCCGGTTCCGGTCTTATTATATCGCTTTTATTTTTAGACCCGATCGGCGCCAAAAACGAACGCGATATCGCGCGATCATTGTTTCATCGAGTATTGCATAGTTCGAACAGGGCTGCCGGACCGATCGCAATCCGAAAAAAATACATCTACAATAAAAAAAATCTATTTTATTTTATCCAAAACTAGATTCTAATTCATATTTCAAACGATTTCTTTCGATTCATCGCCGCATCCTTATTCACGAGCATATTCCGACCCTCATTCCGCCATCATCAGCCTTTGCAAAAATTCGCAACACCTTCGAATTCCCAGCATCCATCAGACCTTCGTACAACCCTAGAACGTTCCAGAACGTTTTCACCTCCAGTGTATGCACCTCTGCATTAGTTTTTCGCGTTTCCCGCACTTAAAACGTTCGGCACGCGGTTCGGCTTTGCACACACACTCATCTCTCACGCACCCGCCATCACACCACCTTCGTCTCCATCATCATCATCGTCGCCATGGACCACCTTCACAGCCTCGACCGACAGGTTGGTTCTCAAAGCGTTCTGTGTGCGCGTCGCACTTGTCGCGATGTTAAGTCCCACCTACTCATAGACGAGTCGTTTATTTTTAAATTTTTTTTACACAATTTTATGATTGTTTGACGGTCAGATTGATTTTCGCTATCGACTGAAATAGTTTTATCAAAATTTAAATCGATTTTTTTATAATAGTTTTTTTTTCATGTGTAAAAAATTTGAACGTAGAATAATGTATTTAATTATCTGCTATTAAAATTACTTTAATATTAATGTATACATTAAAATTGAAAATATTTTATAAGTGATGTAATTTTTTTGGTTAATTTAGTTTTTTGTATTGAAATCTTCTCGTTGAAATGTCTGGCCACGTTCCCGATTAGTATACGTATATGTTTCTTAATAAATTATCATAATGGGCCGTTCTTGATAATTTAACGTGTTTTTCATCGAATTTATGCATTTCGATTTATAAATTTGTATCTGAATTGATAAATTATCATTGGAACATGTTTGGATCGACAGCTGCGATACATCTCACGTACAAATCGATCTACCAAACGATCCTTTAGCTGATCTAAATTTTCGCATGCTCAACATAATTTTTATATTAAAAACATCCATTTTTCTTTATTTTCGATACATAATTAACGAGATACAAAAATGCTTCGACACATTTTATATTTTCGCTTAGTTGACGTTCGACACTATCCATCCAATACATCGCGTCGCTAATTAAGCCCGAAAAACAAATTTATAATAATTTTTTTATATAAAAATTGAAAAATATTCCTTTCCACGCTTGCCAAAAGCACGTTATCGCATACGTGTTCGTGTCTAATTAATTATTTTCATATTACGACGTTCGTCTTACGAGTCGGCTTATTAAATCTGGATCCAGATATTTTGCAAATATACCAAACGATCGATCCTTTCATCTTTTACGATATTTCGGTGCAGTGGGCTCCGGATATATAAGTCAAGGTTGGTTTCCAGGGAAGTGTTACACGTTTATTTACGAAGCGCGCGATGCTGTCATGAAGTGTAAACATTCAATGATCTATACGTATTTTTAGAAGCACTTTTACATTGCGAATGTTTCAAATTTATCTAGCGTTACAAAGTCACTTGCTCTGTTGCTTATGCTTAAAATATTTTATAATAAATTTTAATTTTTTTTTGCTCAATCAGAGCCATCACGCGTCAGACTTTGCTTTCAACAAGAAAATTTCGGTTTTAATGAATTTTCAAAAATCAAAATACATTTTCATTATATTTTTGGTTCATTGTACGAAAATTTTCAAAAAAAAAATTGCACAATATAACCTCTGGGAACTTTCAATCGGCGCCCGTTTCAATTTCACAAATCACTCATCCACCGCCGTTCGAACGCCCCCTTCTAATTTTTTTGATCCAATATATATTTTTTAGCACTCTCTCAATTTGCTAAAAATAAAGTTTTCGCTTTTTTTGCACACAGTACGCAAACTAGAGGTCTATATTTAACAAAAGACATTAGGGCCGTCTTCGAGGACTCGAAAGTCTGTCTGGATATTCGGACATTAGGGACTTATATCAAATAGAAAAAGCGTTTCCAGTCGGTTGAAAATACGATGTTCTAATAATACCGGGTCTAATACATATTTCGCTTTTAATGTGTTATGGTCCGTTTTACATAATCGTGATCATCGGATTGGCATTGTAAACATTTTCGGAATTGTTATATTTAGATGAAGTTTTGGTTTGGTGTCTTCTGTTGGGATTGTTGTATGGTTTATTTTCAGTTCTTCGAATTTAAATGGTGTATTGATGAGTTTTGATTTTTCAGGAAATAAATGTTTTTTTTTAGATGTGACAGTGTTTTGATTTATATTCAATTTTGAAGATGTTTTATTTTTTTTTATAATAAATATCAAAAATCATTTTCTATGTCGATTAATTTACGAAATTGATATAAATAAAATTGTGTCTAATATTCATTTAAAAAAAAATCGATAATTGATAATGATATTGAAATTCTTAACAATTCAGAAGATTATTCAAAAATATGACACGCTACAAATTATCTTTCATATCTTCTACACAATAATTAATAGATAAAGTAAATCATTCCATAATCCATCGACAAGATAAATAAACACCAACCTTCAAAATCAAACTCCAACCAATCAATCTCAAAAACAACCAGCTGACCACAAAAATCACAAACAAACCACCATACACATAACCTTGAAACTCCCCTAATAATGGCCAGCGAAAATACGCTCCGATCCGTCTAATTTTACCCGGATTTTTTTCTGGAACAAACAAGATTAGCGATAATCGTTTCGCAGACCTCTTACGAAGGCAACATCCGACTTTTAACATCGGTCTTCTTGTGACGCAAGTGTTTCGTCGAAACGGGTCCGTTTGGCAAATGTTCGTGATGGCGATGTCGAAGAGACACCTATTCACCAAAAACTCGTTCAATTTATTTTGTTCTTGGACACAGCCCAGCACAATTTATTGTCCGCACGTTATTATTTCGGATATTTTACGCGCGCATCTCTATTAAATTGTTATATTCGTTCTTGAGTAGAAATAGATTTGGATGAGCCTTAAGGTACCGGCGCACTATGGAATTTCGTAATAGAATAACTCTGAAATTCCGAATTGTGTACGTGTATATGTACTCTTTTAAAAGTTTGTAATTATAATTTCTATACTAGTATATAGGCCCGATGTTAATAATATCGGCTGTGGATTTGTTAAGAAACGGAAAACGATAAAATGTGAAAACCCGATTGTGTGAACCCGAAATGTGCACCCGATTTGAATATTTAATATTTAATTAATAAAATCAAAATAGTTCATTTGTTATTTGTTTGTGACAAATAGGCAAAGCCAGTAGTTAGTAGGTAATAAGCATCATATTATAGACGTTAAGATAAGATGATAAGATTATAACCGTTATTATAACGACCATAAAAACTAAATTCGGAACTCGCGTTATAGCTGTTCTCGTGTAGCGATTATAGCCGTTATATTTGAATGGCATATAGGCTAAATTGGAACGATAAGTCGAGAACCTCACAAATAAACACAGCATCTATCATCGCTGATTATGTATAGGGGATTCAAATATTTTTTCCACTGCGTAGTAATCGACGTATTGGATAAATCAATAGAGACGCTTTCATAAGCATAATATTATGAACGTCAAGTGTATATGCATAAAGACCATATACGCATGAAGGATAATTTTATAGATGCAAAAAATAATCGTATCGACGCGTCGTTTAAAAGTCGCGAGCGTCATCGAACAGACGGACACACAGAAATCCGCTATTATATATAGGGGATTTAATTGAATTGAAGTTCAAAGTTGTTTGGATGGTGAAAATTACGAATAATTGAAAAAAATGTAGAACTATATATTATATACTTAATGAAAAATTATATACTTATTGATAAATTTTATATTGAAAATAATAAATTTTATATTTAAAATAATAAAAAATGGTTAAAACATTAAAAATTTGGGTGATCGAAAGCTAGAATACTCGAAATTCAAACGATAAAAAGTAAACATAGTTAAAATATAGAAATAAATTTTCGAATTATTGCATACATATTTTTATTAATTAATGGATATTCGGATTATGCGTATCAATTTTGAAATGTGCGATTTCAAGTGACGTAAATATAATACAATGAATAGCTATTACGTTTTTGACACGAAACGGACAAGTCAGAAAAATGTTGATTTTGTTCCAAGCAGTTAATCGGATTAATGTCTGAATTCGCTTATAATTAATGACCAAATCCTGTGAACCATGCGAGTGCATAATTCTTGTTAGATATATAGGGTAAGTTCAGCTGTTCGCCATATATTAAAGTTTCCGAGAATCATTACTAGAATTCATAAGAAGAAATTTGCAGTTACTCAATCGTTAATAATTCGAGTATAATTTTCTATACTCAAACTTCAGATCATTATAATAAAATTTTTCTAATAACTTTTACAAAACATACGTCAAGTTAAAGAAACTAACGTTGAAACAATCTTTTCATATAAATTCAATTATTCAGAAAATCAAAATCTTTTTCAAGATTTTCGCCTTTAAGCTTATTATTAACACCTGCGGCGTAAAAACCAACATTCCTCCAATACAAACGGGTTAAAACGACCCCCGATGATGTATGTTCGAATATTTAGCAGAGGATGAGCCGTTCCTAGACCGTCGAGATAAATTGCTCGAGACAATAAAGGGTTAAGATTTATAACTAGAGTGGTTTTCACTTGAAGCCCTCCTTCCCGCAGTACACAACATAATACAATATCGGCTTACAAAAGACTGTTTATTATTATGACGTTAAAGCCACTTCTGGAATTCGATAGCAATTATAATTGAGTGTGTCTGAAATTGTGTTTTAATAGAGCCGATATATTGGTGATGTCGACGGTTTGCAATATTGCGCTCATTGTGTGGAAATTTGATTAAGTGGTATAGAAATCGCTTATATTTAAATGGATTAAATAATCGCGTGTTCGAAATGTATATTATTCGGTTTCATTGAATGTTTTCATTATAATAAATATTTAGAGAAAGTTTGATATAAATATATACGTTTTTTTATAATAACTAGAAAAATACAATTGTTAGATTTGAGGTCATTAACTTTTTTCTGTAAGTGAAAAAATATTCGAAAGTTTCAAGGTGATACAATTATATAATAGTTTTGAATGAAAACTTTCGGTTTATATTAGTTTTCAAAAATAAAATATAATCAATAATCAATTTTCACAATTGAATACTTTATTCTATAAAATTTTAGTTATTTTATTCTATTAGATCTAAAAAAAAATAGTTACATTATTTAATAAAGAATATTTTTTTTTATTAATGAACGTACGATGAGCGGATTTCTGTGTATCTGTGTGTCTGTTCGATGACGCTCGCGACTTTAAAATGATCGAGCCGTCGATACGACCATTTTTTTGAATGAAAAAATCGCAGTCGCCCGGCAAGACTGGAGACATTTCGCAAGGGGACAGTTATAAAATATGTTTGCATATATTCAATTTTCGTTTTATTACATCACGCAACGGCACGGTTATAAAATAATTTTGC
>JAOXNN020000082.1:1918557-1929913 GCA_028571205.2 Hydropsyche betteni
TATAGGCTACCCGATGCCCGTACTCGATTTGAATATATTTAATATTTAATAAATAAAACCAGTTCATTTGTTATTGATACGGACATCTGTCATCGGTGATTATATGCATGTATAGGGGATTCAAATAATTTTTCCACTGCGTAATAATCAACGTATTGCATAAGTCAATAGAGACGCTTTTATAAGCATAATATTATAGACGTATACGCATAAAAAATAATTTTATAGACGCAAAAAAATAATCGTATCGACGTGTCGTTTTAAAGTCGCGAGCGTCATTGACACACACAGATACACAGACACAAATCCACTATTATATCATTTCTATTGTGATAATGATAGCTGTTCGCTTAAAGTCCAAAACGTGCTATATTTTTCAGAATATAGGATGTTTTGTAAAATAAACCCCCCTATAACACCCCCCTCCCCCTATACTGTTCGAATGCATTCAAATTTTTTAAATATTTTTCAAATGCATTTGAAACAAGCAGTTAGCACGTAAAAATTTCCAAAAAAAAATTGAAATTGAGAGACCTTAACCCCCTATAACGTGGAATATATCTTGACGTTAAAACGGGAGTTTACTCTATTTTTTGCTGAATTGTAGTATATTATTTCATATAATTTTGTATTCGGTTCATTATTCGAGGTTTTTGGATTATTATTTTTATATTAATATAACCTTTATATTTTTTTTTCATAAAAAATTTGCGATATTGTCGAGAAATTTGGCATATCTTTATCTCATAATGTGCGACTTGATATATAGTCAGATAATGGAATTTCCCTTTTTTTTTTTATATTTTGATATTACCCAACAGTTGACATCAATGAAAAAAAAAACAACAGCTGAAATATTTCGAATTTACGCGAATATTAAAATTTTCTTTGAACGAACGCCATTGATACAGATTATTTTGACCGATCGGAACTACAATTCATATTAGATTTGGAACGTTCTGTAAACAAGTTCACGGAGAAAAAAACACATATAATCCAGCTTAATTATCTTATTTAAAACCTTCATTTAAATATAAATCCTACGACACCATCGAAAATAACCGCGTTTGTTTAGACGGCGCGGACTAACGTACAAAAAGATGCAAAAAAGTGCACATAAACTCGCCTCTTAATCGAGAACGGTTTTAGCTGGGGTTTTCGGCTTTTACTGTTTTTCTAATTTGAAACAATTTTTTTCTTAACGATTGTAATTTTCTCGTTCGAATATATATCATTGCTCAATTGAGTCCAATTTTCGAGCGGGCCATTAATCCGATCTGTCTCGTTTAGCAGCCGCCACCAATTATAATATTTATTGGACGACTGGATTTAATCCAAAACTTGATTTTTGTTGCTAATGTTATAGATTTTCTAATATCATCGATGATTGGTTGAATCGATAGTATATGTTATTGAAATTCAAATGTTATTTTAGTTTAAAGCATAGATTTTTTATGTAAAAAAAATAATGTGAGATAAATTTATTTCGTAAAACATTTAACTTTAATATTGTAATTATTGTATTGATTTCATCATCGTCATCGTCAATGTCGACCCATTAGTTATCCACTGCAGTACAAAGTCTCTTCATCAAATGTTGAAGGTCTGGGCCATACATTATCCGAGAGCCCTATATTTATTTATATGTATCAAATATTGTTTTTGTATCAGTTTAAAATTAACGTTGGTGCTCTTATTATTTTTGTTTTCTTCTTGAAATGTGGTTTTAGATATTTTTAATATAATTATAATAAACGTTCATGACAACATATGAATTTGAATTTTCAATATTATGAATGTTAGTTGTTTTAATTTGTAATTCCGTATTTAAAAATAACAGAAAAACCGACGTTAGTTTCTAATTGTTACACAAAGATAAATACAAAATAACTTTTAATGAATAATATAATACAAATAAAATAATACAACTATATTATTATGTATGAATTATTTATGGCTGAATTTCAATAAAATATAATAACAAGATTTAATACAAATGCATAATATTAACAACATAACATCGAATTGAATCTTTTCCAATAAGTTTATTAATGACAGTACATATCATATTAAATCTATATACTTCATCAACCACCACATAACTCAACATCTCAAAATTTTATTCACATAAAATTTCACCATCGTCAAATCAATCAACGGCCCATTATAACACACATCATCAAAAACACCAGTCAATCGCCAACAACACAACAGTATCTAAACAGCGATTTTCGCCATCGGCGAATGCAATAAAATTTTCAAAATCAAGCCTATTTTCATATTTCAACCCGTCAAAGATCAATCGATCTCCATACGGCGTATGAGATGTTTTCTTTTCTATGATATATTATATTTAGAAAGCATTCGCAATTGCTCTTAACCCATTTGCGTTCGCGCGGCTAATCAATCACTGCGATTAATTCGCACGTGCATTTCATACTTTTGACACATATTCTGGTGTCATATACGAATGTCCCGAACAGTTTTCCGATGCCAAACGATCGACGTCAATTATTTGCTCTTTGGCTTCGGGCGCATTGTGCGAATTCTGAGAATCGCCGCGTCGGATTGTTCTATTAAAAATCCGAATCGTTCCCATTCTCAATGGGAACTTTCGCGCTCTTTTTCGTTTTGTTCTTTTCGAAAATATATATTTCGTCCGTGCATATTTATTTTTAATGGGCTGAAAGCTTTTAGCACACCTACGTACGTGTGTGCGTATCCGCGTTGAATGTTTACGATTTTTAATACGCATTCTAGTTCATCTTGACACCGTTCCTATTTTTTAATACATGCTATACATCTATTTCGGTGTGTGACAGTGTTTCTCAAATTCGAATGAAATCTCACTATATTTCTGTCGATAAACAATGAAAACTCTACAACAATCATTTACATTCAATAAGAAAATTATTATTTTTTTAATTACATCCAATTCTTTTTTTTATGCGGTTCAAAGAAGAAGAATCTATTTTTTTTATACTTTTTTTCACTGACACGATAAAAAAATGAAAAAATATGAGTTATTAAGAAACAATAGTAAGATTCGATGCAAATGAGAATACGATTATAGCTATTAAATAAACAATAATTTGATGAATTCTATATTATAAATTTTTTATAAAGTATAATATATTTGGATGGAAGTTTCATCCAAACATGCTGAAACCTATTTCCAATTTTTATATGGTCAACATAAGACAGTAGTTTCTGGAACGTATCCCACGTATAAATAAAGAATTATTAATGTATTTTTAATTATATTGAATCTTTTATTTTTTCTTTCATAAATCCCCCATTTGAAAATCGCTGATGTGTTCAATTTTTCGCATCAAAATATTGTTCCGGAGACCTAGATTTTCCGAGTGTGAAAAATCGCCGTTATTTTCAATATTATAAATAATCAACGTCTAAGGTGTGACACCTCGCTCTTAGACCCCCCGAAACATTTTTTTCAATTTCAAAATTTCCCGCGTCAAACGTGTCAACGTTTTATCTGTGTCGCGAATCGCGTTCAATATTAATTTTGTTCGTTTCCCAGAAGGATAGCCCCAATAAATTCGTTTCGAATCCGATTCGAATATTTGTTTATTTTTTGATATTTGCACGCCATGTGTTCCGCATCGCGGCCTGTCTTGGAAAAATCGTCGACTCGCTGACAAATGGGTTTTCGTTGCATTTTCCCATGGCATATGTCATTCAAATGTGACGATTTAGAATTTCAAACGTATTGTTTTTATATTTTTTTTATATTTCCTGATTGAAAATTGTGTTTTGAGTTCATATTATAATATCGAAAATGTAATTTATTATTTTTTTTAACATCCTCATATAATATAATGTTTTTTTGCAGCCTACATACACCAATACTTCCAGTTCTACCGAAAAAATAGTGACAAAGTCGTATGCGGGAAACCAGAACACTGGAAGTATGGGACGATCAGGTCTGAAGCCGACCAACAACAACCTCTCTGAGCTGGACATCTTGCTTCAGGATTTGAGCAGCACTCGTTATGGAGACTCGAAAAGTTAGTGCATCATTTCTATTAATTTCTTTCGAATCTGCTGAATTTGATGAGGGCACATATAATTTTTACTGCATTTCCATTCATAACACTGAAAACTCCTCTCCGATTCGATGTTTATTTAAGAAATATTTACCCGGTTCTATAACATATGTTTACGATCGAGAGTTTTATGCTTCAACAGTGACCTCGACCGAAAAGTTAGCCGCCTTTCCTGGAAAAACCCCGGAAAACTCAAACTGCAAACTCTCGCACTCTTCGGTCGTTTTTCCGACCTCGCCCAAAGTTTTTCAGACTTCTCTCTTTTATTATAAACGCTATGAATATGCATCGTTTAATATCGCGCGGTATTTATATCGTTCGGCTTTATTATGCCGTGTAATTTCGGACGTGAGGGTTCACATTCGTCAAAGTTGTTTATACAATTCGATATGTGCGCGTTGTATAACGTGACATTTTGCCAAATTGATGATTAGATGCTTCGTTGCATACATTTTGGCCGAATTATATTAATTGAATTTATGCTGATGCACTTGCACAGTGTTGTGTCTTGTTTAATCTCGGTTACTTAACTGGGGCTTAATTTATTGAATGGGTCTGATGCGAAACGTCTTCATTTTCGTAGATGTCAACTCTCTAATTAATTAATTTTGATATAAGTATTTTTTTTAAATTCATATTTTTAATAATATTTTGATAAAACAGGCAACCTGAGTTAAAACATCTTAAAAAAATTATAATTTTATCTGTTGTATCATGAATCTACAATAATTCTAAAAAAAAAGATTATACGTTAATAAAACAAAACTTTCTAGTATATTGATTAATACTTCGCAATTTCTTTCGAAATATTCAAGCATTGAAAAATAAACATGAAATGTGTCTATAATTAACAATCGAATCATCAATTAAATCCATAAATATTTATTAAATTTTCATATTTCTTCAAATTTTAACACCATCTGAAAAGTAAATCGTCTAAACATTCGGTTAACCATATTGAAATAAAATCAGTTTACGAAAATTTTCGCGGCTTTTCTCCGGCGCGTACAGACTAAATAATCGTCGTTTCTTTATTTTCGAATCCTCTCGAAACGTTTTCAACAACCTTTCAGATTTATTCTAGTTACTTTTTTATCGACTAGAGTCATTCGAAACATCTCGCATTGTAAACAATTTAAGAATTCGAGCGATTTTCTCGTAACGTCCGGAACTATCATAGACGCGCCATTCAAGTGTGAAAATTCTAATTGTTCGAGTTTTAATTTAAAATTGTGAAAAAAAAGATGAAAAAGCAGCGTTATTATTTTGATTTAATGGTGCATTTTTGAAAAATAAACCGTCGCGCGGCAATAAATTTTTGTTTCGTTCGCAAATCGCTGATGTAAGGTTTTTTAAAATCTTGGCAAACGCGTAGTATATGCAATAACTTAAAAGAATCGGTAACGGAAACTGTTAAGTTATATTTTTAACCGATTCCAGATTATCTATATCAAAAAATGAATCTCAAAATAGACGAAATGTTTAATATTTTTTCGCGTATTTATAAACATGTATTTATGATGGCTGACGGCCCGGTTTTGTTTTCTTTGGCGTTAACAACAAACACGTTTTTAAAATTTTTCATCAAAAATTAAGTAATTTTTCGTTATGTCATTACAATATAATCTTTGCTCTTCAGCAGATGGATATGCTAGAACTAACGGAGGAATAAGTCCTTCTCAGTCGGGTCCTCGATCTCGTCCTTCGGTAGACAGTTTACTGGACCAACTCAACTCCGACGTCGCCAACGGGTAAATATCATTAAAATTTTCATGCTTGATTTACTTTTTGATTCCGATTTGAATATTTTTTCTTGTTTAGGACGAACACTGGTACTCATCCGAGACCTGGCACGAAACATGTGACGGTCACGGTTAAAGAAACTGTTGTGGAACCTGTGGCTCAAGCGACCAAAACACATCCGATTCACACCCATGCCTCGAATGCCACCAGGGAACTGGATGACCTGATGGCTTCCCTGTCGGATTTCAAGGTTTGTTTTTGTTATTTTTGCCGAATTTTAAAGATCGTTAATATTTACTATTCATATTGTATGATTATGATGCTACCTTTCTAAAAAAAAAAATTAAAAATACTTGTGTATTATAACATAATCGTTTTCGCTTGTGTTAAATCAATAGTTTAAAACATATAATTTTATTTTTTAAATTCGAAAAATATAATGATTTTCGGATTCATTCATGATTTTCGTATTGGACGCAACCCTGATCGACGGATAGATTGTCTTTAAGCAGTGACGACCAACAATTGGATCGGGAGACAAATATTGTTTCGGATCAATATAAATGTGGATAAAAATCGCGAAATAAACGTAAAATGAAATGGATTTTGGTTGCTGGGGCACCTTGTGCCAGCACACCGCACCACACCGAGACTTAGGTTGTCCGCTTGCTCAACTCACCCAAGACTCCTTTATTGGTTCTACCATCTGAAAATAGCTCCGCTTCCTCACCTCTCTTCTATTTCACCATAACATGTAGTCCCATCTCGTTCGTTCCTTTCAACATAGACGCACATTTATAAATATGTGCGTGTGTACAGACGAATTTCGGATGGTGGGAGAAAATTTTCAGTTATAATATTAGTGGGCTTCAGCTGCGAATGTTTCACTCGTTTCACAGTCTCGCACGAGACACTTGACCGGTCCGAACTGTCCGCTCCAACCTTTGGATACGCCGGGAAACTTGTCTGACTTTGTTTTTTTGTTCAGGTGTCCCAGACGGGCGTCCACCACCAGCAGCAGACCAAGGAGGTGATCCAGACTAGCAAGCAAGCCACTGAGCACACTTCTGGTGGTGTGTTGGAGCGCATGCTCGGTTCTTTGCACGCCGACATGTCCAGGCAGGGAGTCACCACTGCCCAAAAGGGCTGCTGCGGAGCATGCGACAAGCCCATCGTCGGCCAGGTCATCACAGCCTTAGGAAAGACCTGGCATCCTGAGCACTTCACCTGTGCCCATTGCACTCAGGAGCTGGGCACGAGGAACTTCTTCGAGCGCGATGGACGTCCTTATTGCGAGCCTGATTATCATAATCTGTTTTCCCCACGTTGCGCGTATTGCAATGGACCCATCTTGGACGTAAGGAGCAGAACTAAAAGCGCGTTCAACGTCGACTATTTTGTAAATGGTTATTTTTTCAGAAATGCGTTACCGCCTTGGAGAAAACATGGCACATGGAACACTTCTTCTGCGCACAATGCGGCCAGCAATTCGGGGAGGAAGGCTTCCACGAGAGAGACGGCAAACCCTATTGCCGTAATGATTACTTCGATATGTTTGCCCCCAAGTGTGGCGGTTGCAACCGTCCCATTATGGAAAATTATATTTCTGCTCTAAATGGTCAATGGCATCCGGATTGCTTCGTCTGCAGAGTAAGTATAATCCATGTATTTTGAAGAGGTATTGGAAATATGCATGCCGTTTATGAATATCGTGGCAAAAATGTGCAAATATTTTTGTCATTCAATGCACTGTCTTGAAATTAGGACTGCAAGCTGCCGGTGCAAGGGAAGTCTTTTTATGCAATGGAAGGAAAACCAGTTTGCCCCAAATGTGTAGGGGTCGACGAGGAAGAAGAATGATATCAGTCTCATGATGTTCCCCGAAATGATACCAAAAAAATGATGGATGCTTTTCTTTTTCAGCTTTCGAATTCATATTTTAAATAATCATCATAAAACACGTCCATTCATTTGTGATGGTTGTTTTATTTAATTCGTTAAATACGGCAACATATCTGTTTAATTATGTGATGCACTTCTCGCTGTATGTGTATTTTTGAAAGACGATGAATGATGAGGGATAGCAATATTTTTTTATAAAGTATAAGATAGGGTTATATAGTTGCTGAAGTTCACTAACCTTTGTATATCTTTTATTATGTATTCTTTGAAAATAAATAAAGATAAAATGTTAAAAAAAATAAAATAAAATAAAAACAAAAATATACACACAATGGGACCAAGTACTTTGCCTTTATTATCAGATTTTTGATTTTTTTTTTCTAATTATTTTCTAAATATAGGCATAATATTTCAATCCTTTTCAAGTACTCTATTTTGAAAACATGTAAGGTCATGAAAAAGGCAATGTATTGTTTCCAATGTGCAAAAAAATTTTATAAAAAATTAAATAAAAAATAAATTTTTATATTTTTATACTATGTGTATATTTTCATATGCATACAATATACATCCATTTTATTCCTTTTAAGGACTGATATTTTATTTAGTGAACTAAATGCAACCACAAAACCTTATACACATTTCTCAGTATGTTCAAAGACAATATATTGTCTAGTTAATGATTTTCTTAATTATCCTCAAAAGAGGTTGTTCGGTTGTCCTGGATTTCACTCTCATTCCCCAAAATATTTACTGTCTTCTTCTAATGTGGCCAATTGCCAATTCCTGTAACCGAACTCATTTGGAATTATGTCAACCTAAAATTAGGTGGCTTTATAATTAAACTAGTGTATATTTTTTTTATATATACAGAAAAAAATATTGCTATTCGGTTGCTTGATTTTTTTAATAATTAGTTTGTATGCATCGAGATATATTATTATTTGTCTGTATCCACATCAGATAATGTATGATAGATATGATTGATGGTACTTGTTGCCTTGTAATTAGTCATGTGAAGTATTTATGTTAACAACAACGAATTACTATTAGATATAAACAGCCGTTATTTAACGAATGATCTGTTTTGACGTCCCAGAAATTTTATTTTAAAAGTTTACGGCCAAAAATTTGAAAGATATTACGAAATTTTGCGTATTTTTATTCTATTTTTATGTATAAACTTTATAGATCATTTTCGATACAGTGAAATTCTTCAAAAAAAATCCATATATCGTTAATTAAAAAAATGCTGTTTTTATGGATTACCTGTGAATATCATTTATTAATGGTTAATCCATATATTAATTGATTAATTAATGGGTATTAGTTAATAATTCATTTGGTTTTTTGTGTGTATTTAATTGTTTTTGGATATTTTAAACATCATTCATTTGATATGCAAGATAGCTGATTGATATCAAATATCAGTCGTCAAAAGTTTTTTTTTTGAAAATTATATATTATATTAAAGGGTTTCTATATACTTCTATGAATTATCACGGATTAACCCAAAAAATATAGTAGAAACACCTACAATTTTGATTCATTTTAAACGTATAATATTAACCCTTTCCACTCGCTGGGCGCGCTGGACTCACAAAGGCTCTGTCACTTTTTAGCTCAGAATTTGATATACAAAATTCGAAATATAATGCCGATTCTATAAGTTCGCTTATAAATATTTTACGCTGAAGTGAATGAATATTGTAGATATAACCTTGGAAAATGATCATCAACATATCTAATTCGGAAAAGCTCCGCGAGTGGAAAGGGTTAATAACTGATGAAATATTAATTGGAAAACTTCAACAAACCTTTTTCAATTCATCAAATTCTTTTTCTATTGATTTTGCGAAGTTATTTATATTATCTTATGTGCATTTAGATTTTTTGGTTGAATCCTGTTACTATTGTGTATTTCGCTCAACTTCGTCAATTTGATAATTGTTTTATCGGTCTTTTATCAATCCACCCATGTTTGCATAAACTCATGTTACTTTGAAAAACCTTTTTCGCTTTATACCCTTGGGCCTCCTATAACACGGTTACAAGATTCCATGAAAACATACAAAGATGCAGAATCAAGCGTGTTGTACGAAAATAGGTCACAATTCTATCAAATATATCAAAACTGTACTATAGGAAGCCCGAGTGCATTTTTGTATTATAAAAAAGTCTTTTATTGAAATAACTTAATTCTCTATAATTGTAATTTCAGGACTGCAGGCAACCGTTCCACGCTGGATCCTTCTTTGATCATGAAGGACTTCCTTATTGTGAAACCCACTATCATGCAAAACGTGGTTCACTCTGTGCTGGTTGTCATAAACCAATTGCTGGCCGATGCATCACAGCCATGTTCAGAAAATTCCATCCTGAACATTTCGTATGTGCTTTCTGTCTGAAGCAACTTAACAAAGGCACATTCAAAGAGCAAAACGACAAGCCATATTGCCATGGCTGCTTCGAAAAATTATTCGGATAAATTTACTTATAAAAAATCTCTTCTACTATAAATCTAGGATTGAAAGTATAAAAAATTAATGACAATTTATTAATGTGAAATTTTTATTTTTAATCTAATATTTATTTTTTTTAACCTCAAAGTGCTTTTGACTAAAGTGTTTTATGTAAATGAAATTGTATGGCTAAAAAAGCTTATATGGAGTAAATCATATAATTAATGAAATATTGTATTAAATATAATAGACATTCAAGAATCTATCCAAAATAGTACAAACTAAATTCATAAATATATTAGCAATTTTATATACATAATACATATACACACAATTGTTAATTCTTTAAACAAAAAAAAAATCTATATATAAACTTAAATATCCATGTCAAGTGATTGCATACATACTTTCATGCGTGAACTGTAATGATTTTGTGTATTTTCAATCGTATTCATGTGCCAAATTGAACTGGTGCATAGCTTGTTATTAATTATTGACATATGTATTCGGTATTTATGCATTTATGAAAATACATACATTTGTGCATTACCTTGAAACTATATAATTGTTAAATAAACTTGTTATGGAAGTATATTGTTTTTTTTTTTTTTTTTGAAGCCTCTTTTTCAGCTAATTGTATTAATATTTCAGGAAATCGTTGATGAAACTTCACTATACAGTAATCCCCCCTATAACGTTAAGATAGGTTCGACGTTATAGGAAGAATTTAGGAAATCAATAAATGAAACGTTTTCATTTTTCTATTTTTTTTTTTTTATATTTTTACGAGTTAATTTTTTTTTTTTTAAATGCGTTTAAGAAAAATTAAAAAATTTGAAAAAAATTACGTTATAGGGGAGACACCGCAGACGTTATAGGGGGATTACTGCACTTTCTCAAATCATATGTACTCCTGATAATTTCGTTCAAACTGCGCCGTCCCAGTATTTGAAATTAAAAAATAAATCACATGACCATTCATATTATACTTTCTTGAATCATATGTACTCCTGATAATTTTGTTCAAACTACACCGTCCCTGTATTTGAAATTAAAAAATTGATCGTGTAACCATTCATATTATACAGAAATCCCCCCCCCTATAATAGTCCAGTCATTTGGTACTAAAAAACGACGTTTTGCGGAAAGTTTCCATACATTATTGAAAATAAGTTATTTTAT
>JAOXNN020000082.1:1950746-1962020 GCA_028571205.2 Hydropsyche betteni
CCACCCTGCCACCCCCCCCCGCCCCAAAATTGTTGTAAAGATTTTTTCAAACATCAATTCAAATAAAAGTAATTTTTATAATATTTTCATATATTTGCTATTCCCGATCCTTTTTTGAGGTCCTTTTCGATCCTCAGTTTTGTCAAACAAATATAAATACATATTTCGTTATGGTATCATGAAAGATCTATAGAAATTGACCAACTTGATGATTTAATTATTCTTTCGAGTGCACGTACACAAAATATAAACAATCATTCTTCTGGCATGAAATTTTTTTCTCGTATTTAAAAAAAGTGCCGGAATATTTTTCCAGTTCACAATTAGAAAAAAGTGCCAAAATGTTATTACGGCTTGTTCCGGCTCCACTACACCACTGACTACGACACCAAACATAAAACACAATCCGCAAAAAATTATTATTAAAATAAATTATAAAATATTTATCGGATCATTTGATCATCATGCAGTCGTCCAATTGTCCCGAAAAGTATCGAATATGCTAGTGTTATTATGGCAATTTGCGAATTGTGTGCTAGCGTCAATGTGTGCAAGCATCGTGTGCGCTAACGTTGGTGTATGCTAGCTTAAAGTCATGTGCGATATATCCAAATCAGTTCTTTGGCAAAGAAAAATCTGTTTCAAAACTTATGAAATCGGCTCTTTTGTAGCAGCACTGTCACAGTGGTAATTTGCAGTGTTTTAATTTTCGTTGGTTCGTTATGGCGGCAATACATCAATGACGTTGGCGTTTAAAGTTTATCTCATTAATTAAACTTTTTTCGATTCTAGAAATGACAACACTAAATCAAAATAGATCGGCTCAACCTCCCCAAATTTGCTTATCCGAAGCTCATAAACTTTCTATTGGTGATGTTGGATGGGGCGCTCTCATTTCATACGTTTTGGAATCTGTCAAAATAGAATCTCGTAATGGAAACGTGCAAACTTCAGCTTTAGTCAAGGTAAAAGATGTCAGAGGCGAAACCACGATTCTCTTCAAAGGAACGCAAGTTGCAACGTTACTTGGTGTGTCATTTGATCAATGGAAAGATATTGAGAAACTTTCTCGAGGTGGCCAACTTTTTTACAGGCCGTTCAAATTAGGGCTGAAGGATAATTTTCCAATAGAACAACAGTTGTTTTATTCATTTTGTGACACCTTGGTGATCCGTGAATTGTTGTTTATTAATTTCAAAAAAGTCCAGAATTGGCGTAAAACTGAAGGAAATGTGTCATTTTTAGAAGTATTAAACTGTTCGTTACCCACTCCGAAACTTTTGAAAATTTATAATTTCGATGATATGTAACAAATAAATTTCATATAAATATTTTTGTTGGTATGTAAAATAAACTACTTTAAAATTTTAATTTTTTATTAAAGCAAACATAAAGACAAATCAAATTTCAAATTATGTAAAAGTATATTAAGAAGTACATAATCAGACAGTTTCCAAAGGATCACGGTCTTTAACGCTAACTATTACTTGAGCTTGATTATTCAACCTATCCTGTAGCTTGGGACCGAAGTGATGCAGAAAACCACGCTCAGAATTAGAATGATTAGTGAGAATTACAGACGCTCCATTGTGTACAGCGTCTAGAACCTCATGATGACCCATTTCACCTGAAACAATAAAAAAACATTACGATCACCAATATATATCAATAAAATTACTATTAAAACAAAATTAACTCATTTGAACATCATTATAAAGTAAAAACCTGTCAAATACAAATCTGCTTTAATTCCACGAAGCAGTGACGCACCAGAACCAGCGCACAACGCCACAGACTTAATTTCAGATGATAAAGTCGCTCCTCTTGCTAATCCGAGTTGTAAATGACTTAAACCTGTATGTTGTTTTAATGAATTGATAACTTTTTCCAGCGGTACTGATTCTAGCAACGAACAGATCCTTGAAAAAAGATCGAATTATGTTTATGAATATTACAGTGCATAATATGATTTTATGATATTAACATTACCGTCCAGGTCCCATACCAGGAATTAAACCTTCAGATATGGGTTGCTTTTTATGCTCAGGCAAACACTCGGCTAACCAATCATTCACTCCACCACTTACAGCATCCCAACTTGTGTGAGGACTATATAATGCAATTTGGTTCTCTAAACATCTGACCACAATCCTTTCTTTCCATGTTCTGAAATAAATTTGCGATATAAAATATGTAGTTCATTAAACATGTGCCATAATTCGTGTTTACTTTTGGGTTACAGATTTAAGTGGGGAAAATATTGGAGGATGGTATGAGATAATCAATTCCGTTTTCATTGATATGGCTTCTTCTAAAACATCTTCTGTCAAGTCGTTTGTGAGAAGAATTTTTGTAATCGACCTGCAATATTATAAATATCATTAGTATTGAAAATCGGAATGAAAAAATGGTTTATTTTTATAATACCTAGCAGTGAAAGGTTCTATGAGTACACCTGTATTATCCCATTTTTCAGAAAGAGATAAGTCAGCAAATTGTTGAAGTTTTGTTAATACGTTTTCTAGAGAAAGTCCTTGGTTGCTAGTCATTCTTCTTTTAAAATTAGAAAGAAAAAGGTTATTTGAAAATAAACAGTATCCTCTTCGAATAAGATATGCAGTCATCTATTTTTCTAAAAATAAAACAACTATAAATGAATAACAACTATTTAGCAAATTTATAATGAACAGGAATAATAAAAAAAAAACTTTTTTTCAATATTTATTCATGAAATTCATACAAAATAGCACTTCCAATATCATTTTTTTATCAAAGTAATATATCTAGACATATGTAAATGATTTCAAGCATCAATCCAATATATGAAATTATGGCTATATAACATAATAACAATTTCTAACAAAGCGAACATCTCATTCAACAAAGTTCCAAACTTTAATATCGCCATCATCGCTACAAGAAACTAACTGCTTTGTCACTTTGGGATTCCATCTAACAGCGTTGACATCTTGGGAATGAGCACCGTGCTCGGTGCAGATCAACTCAAAACTTGGATCGTGTGGTTTCGAATCCACAGTTTCCTTAAAAATTCTGATGATATCATCCCCGCAAGCAGTAGCGATTAGATCAGTTTCATGACACCATGAAATATCGTATATTGTTCTAGTATGGAAACCAGATAAGGTACAAATACATTTCCACACGGGTAAATTGTCTGGTGTTGCGATGCCTTCTGTATTGTTTGGCAAATATTCTCTCCATATTTTGACGGTCTGATCGTCGCTACAACTGGCCAATCTTTCGCCAGTTTTGTCGAAACTTAGACTCCATACAGTCGATTGATGCGATTGAAGTGTGCAAGCACAAAACCAATCGTTATCCGAAGGATCTTCTTTGAAAATTTTAATTGAATTGTCATAGGATGCTGAAGCTAAAAGCTCTTTTGTTGGATGCCATACAACCTAGAAAAGCAAAAATATTGATAACTTTATGAACGTTAATATGAACTATTTTAATTTAATGAAATTACTTTTTTGACGTCCTGTGAATGTGCATTAAGTACAGTTACGCATTCATAATCATTATCACCGACTACTTCCCAAATCCAGACAGATTTGTCTCTTGAACATGTAGCCAAAAGTTGACCCGAAGGAGACCATGCTACACTTTTAACTTCGTTTTCGTGTCCTTCGAGAGTTGCGTTGCATTCAAATTCTCCTGCAAAAATGAAAATCAATAAACTTTTTGTTACCGTATAAAAAATATAACTTGACACATATATACCGATTTTGTTATCCCATATTGCTGTTGTTCCATCAAAACTCGCAGACGCCAGAAAATTACCAGACGACGACCAAGCCACTTCTCGTATTGTTCTTTGATGACCGTCAGTTAAAATAGTTTTATTAACCCATTTCTTTCCATCGTGTCCCCATATTCTAATCGTTTTATCTTCGCCACAAGTAGCTAATACCTTCCCTAATGGATGCCAAGCAACATTCCAAACTCTACCTTTGTGTCCAGACAAACATTGTTCTAACTGAAGCTTGCCCATAATGGTAACGAATCTGTAAAATATATATGTCTATTGAGTAACAACAAATATTTCTATATAAAAAATATTTCTATATTTTGTTTTAAAAATATCGATTAATAAATAAATTGCAATGAATAATAAATAAATTTATTCCGTATAGTGAATAGTTTCAATAGACATATTATTTTACATGCAGAATTGGATTTCATATGAAACAAGTTGATCTGCAGTATTAGAATTATCTGGACGCAATATATCTTTGAAATATAGATATTTTTGAAAGAATAATCAAAAATAAACAGTTTTGGAATAAATATAAAAACTTTATTGACATTATAACCTCAATTTTTCAATATAAACATAATCGATACGTATATACGTTAATGAAAAGCCGTTCGCGATATAAAAACTATAAAATCAAAATATTTGCAATCAAATCAATAAATACCTAACGAACAAGACTTCTGTTCTAACAACGCTGGTAATTAGTTTGTCCAAATATTCTGAATGACATTCGTATTTGATAAACATACGTGATTTCGACCATGGATTTTTTTTATAAATTGTCGAATACAATTTTTTTTTATCAAATGTTAATAATCTATTTTAAATAAAGCTGATTAAAATTTTATACACTGAATACATTTTTATTTGAATATAAAAAAAAAAATCTTTGGACGTTCTGTGATGTGATTTCGTGCAAAACAAGTTAGCTGTCAAATTAGTTCTGCTGCTTGACAGCTCCCCTTCAATTTCGTGTGTTAGCATTCTGCTGATTTTTTGTTATTCCATCATCAGGCTTCTTTCTTATCTCCAAAACTAAAATGTGTACTTTCATTCGCATCTAAACGACCGCACAACTATCCAAAACATCACCATTCAACTCCATGTGATAATCGACGGAAAAAATAACGTCGACTGGTAATTCACGATTCTATATGTTTGCAATACGTCGGTTGAGTGATTCGAACGAATTTCAAAATACATCGGTCGGTAATCGCGACATGCTGATGTGATTTTGAAAAGACTGCGTATGCCCATCTTGCAATCTCGATTTCGGATGTTTTTTCGACTTCACGTAGCTTAGCAGTGAAGATTCAAAAGTGTTCAAGATGTCTGTAGCTAGCCCAGTTTGTCCGAAATCGTTTCCCGGTCCAATACACAGTGTTGTTCCGGCGGTGAAGCTGAACGAAACCAGACCTTTCATGTGCAAAAATTATTCTCAACGACTTATCTCAAATTTGAATTCGCTTCGTAAAAGTTATAAATTCTGTGATATTGAACTTGTTTCTGGTGATACTGCTGTCAAGGTATGTTTTCATTGTTATTATCTAACATATTTTGGCAGTGAGTGGTTTGATTTCATATTATATGTTGTATTTCGTTCATTAATGTTTTAGGCTCATCGTTCAGTTTTATCAGCAGGCAGTGCCTATTTTTCTGCAATGTTTGGTACTGGCTTAGCTGAAGAACAAAAAAGTATTGTCACGCTACCAGCAATCCCTCCACAAACCCTTCCTATTATAATAGATTTCATATATACTGGTATTTTTCACTCACTCAATTTGTCTCTTGTATTATTTTATTTACAAACTGAATATAAAAAATACTCTTTTAACAGGACAAGTAGAATTATCTTGTAGTACAGTTCAAGAAGTACTTGCAGCTGCTGATATGTTACAATTAAGAGATTTGGTTAGTGGATGTTGTGAATTTTTAATGAGAGAACTTCATCCTTCGAATGCTGTTGGAATTTATACGTAATCAAGCTAAAACTTTATTAAAATGAAACTCATTTGTAATCGCTTTACTAGTAATACGTAATTGCTTTGACAGTTTTGCAGAAGCACATAACTGTACTGAATTAGCTCAAGCTGCTCTTGAACATATATATTGGCATTTCCCTGAAGTGTGTGCAGGAGATGAGCTTTTAGATTTGTCATCCCAAGAAATATCCAAATTACTTTCATCCGATAATTTAAGAGTGGATTCAGAAGCTCAGGTTTATATAAATTTAATAAAACCTCTCAAAAATTTCTTAAAATTTTCATAAATATTTTTTATACAGGTTTTGGAAGCTGCTCTTAGATGGATAGAACATAGACCATCAGATAGACGCAGACATGTATTTGAAGTACTCGGTGCTGTCCGATTATCTTTATTAGGTGCACCTGCGTTAGATCGTGCATTAAGTTTTTGTTGTGATGCATCGTTGCGTGTTGCGTTAAGAAATCATCGTGCAGATTTAGTAATTTATAGATATTTTGATTCTTATATAAATATTTGTTTGAATATTTTATATAAGTATTTTTTAAATTATTAGGTATCTAGAAAAGGAGCTTTAGTATCTCTAACAGCAACTCCACGTGTACGAGCTCGTCGTAGAGTGTTAATTATGGGAGGATCTCGTCGAGAACCTCCTCACGGTGCAAAAAGAGCAACTGACACAATATTCAACTCGGTTTTAAGATTTGATTTAGAAACATGGTAATTCTGTTACTTATATTTATTTTTACACTTGTCTATCGATTTTTTTATTATAGTATAAAAAATATTTATTGAATTATTTCATAAGGAAATGGGAAGAGGTATCTTCCATGAGCACTGGAAGAATATTACCCGGTGTAGCTACGTTGGGTGGCTTAATTTATGTCGTTGGTGGTGAACAAGGTAGTCAAATTTTAGCCGATGGAGAGGTTTATAATCCTGAGGTAAGAAATTAGATTTGTACCTTGTGCATAAATTTAAATTATTTTGAACATTTATATCATAAATTTAGACTGATGGTTGGACAAGTATGGCTCCGATGACAGTTGCGAGGTGTGAATTTGGACTAACCGCATGGAGAGGAGCTTTGTATGCTTTCGGAGGCTGGGTCGGAGAAGATATCGGTGCCTCTGTTGAGTGCTACGATCCAGCAACTGCTTGTTGGATAAGTGAAGGTTCAATGCCAGAACCTCGGTTCAGTATGGGCATTGTTACATACGATGGTTTGTTTTTTTTTTTTGATCATATTTTTTGTGTGGCTAAAATAATGAGTTTTATATTTGTTTTTAGGACTAATTTATGTAGTCGGAGGATGCACACATGTCGAACGTCATTTAAAAGATTTGTTATCTTATAATCCGGTTACAGGTGAATGGAGATACTTAGCACCGATGTCTGAAGCTCGTTCTCAAGCGGGAGTAGCTGTATTAGATGGATATTTATATGTAGTTGGTGGTAATAATAAAACTCAAGAAGTTCTTCCTAGTGTAGAAAGATATAGCTTTGATGAGGTAACATAACGAGTTAATATTTTTGTTAAATTCTATTATAATTATGATTTCATTGGTTAATTGTTTTAGGACAAATGGATAATGGTAAGTTGTATGTCTGTTGGTAGAGCAAGTCCTGCTGTAGCTGCTGTAGAAGGAATGTTACTTGTCGCTGGCGGCGATCAAGCATACGAAGCTAGTTTTTACAGGGCTCGTTCTACAATTGCATCTGTCGAACTTTACGATCCACGTTCTGATGTATGGTGTCCTGGGCCATCTTTACCTGAAAGCCGTTCAGAAGCTGGAACTGCTGTACTTTGACTTTCATTGATATTCAATTTGATTTTTTTAATCTTCAGGATGATTAAGTTAATTGAATATCAAATCAAATACAATATGTATTTCATATATTTTACTCATCTCCTTTTGTGATTTGAGAATTATTATAAAATAATTAATGACTTTTTAATTTCCGCTGTTGAAAATTCATACAATAAATCATAATATTTTTTTGACTGCACAGCTTGAAAACTTATGAATGTAATACTCTAAAATGAATTTAACTGATAAAAGGATACATGTACCAAAATACAAATTATTTTATACTCTGTACAGATTTAAGAATTCCATAGAAAAAAAATGTTCTTATTATTTTTCATACAAAACTTAAGTAAGTGTTTTTCTTCAAAATATCTTTTCATATAAATCACTAAATGATCGAAATTATTACTTTATTTTTTCACACAATTGTCACAATGTGACTCATAACATTTCAAGCTTTGAGTATGTTAAATATCGCATTTCTAATGGAGCACATATTTTCAATTTCTCATAACAGATCTAAGATTGGAATTAAACATTCTTTCATCTGGCAACCAAAGATTTTTTGCCAAGATTTTCACATGGAAATGTATGAAAATAATTTTGTGTCACAAAAAGTTATAAATCATACATACATTTTAAATACGACAAGTTGGTGCTTCAAATTTGGTGTTGCTGCAGTATATGTACTTTTGCCTATATATTCATCTTATGTGTAATAATTGTTATGTATAATATATAATCAATAATTTTATCAATTATATTTAATACAAACGAAGAAATTGTTGCTTACTTTCGCTTAAAATTTTTTCACCGTTACATTGTGCATGTTATGCATTTTAAAATTGTCATTTTTTATTGTGTATTATGAAAAATTTGATGAAATGTTGATGTTGTTTAATAATGTAATTTCTTTCAATGGTCGTCAATTGATTATGATATTGCAACACGTATATTTGTTGCACATTCAAATAATTGCACATTATTTACTTTTTATAGGACTCTATTTTCGGGAAGGTAATTTATCTTACGTGCGAGTTGAATATTATTATATTGTAAAGCTTTATTCTGTAAGTAACGTTAAATATTAAAATTTTATAAGTGATGTTGGATAAGAATCAGTTATTGTTTTTTCGCTTGAAAATTGAAAATGTAGAAATTTTATAATGATAATTAGTCTTCCTATCAAATGTAATAATCCCTATGTGTATATCAGCTATTTCGATTTTTACAAAACTTTATTAAATGCTAATGTTTTCATATATTTTACAAACCATGATAATTAACTTAAATGTTTAAAAAATTCTTATTTTCGGAATTAAAATTACTATAAAAAAGGTTGATTAATGAATATATTATGCAATTTTTAGCATCTTCTCTGTACCTGTGAAATATGCGTTGAGTTTTTATTGTTCTTTCAAAAATAACATTGAATGAAAATGTTGTTTGGATCTGCATTAATAGCGAATCTTCAATGAAGTAATCTCAATTACATGGTGAAATTTTTGTTTAGTTTTTCGTTTAATTTAATTTTGACTAAAAATAAGGTGACATTTTCAGGGTTAACTAAAGTTGTACTGATACATTAATTATATCTGTAGAATTGTATTTTGTTTATTGTGTTTTGAAACGTCCAAGCAAAAAAAGTATCTTTTATCATTATTAAAAATGCGACATTTATCATATAAATAATAGTGCTCAAAATTTTAAGATATTTATTGTACTCGATAAGTAAAAAAAATATTGACCCTCCATGTTTATAAAATTGTAAGCCGTTTGTATATAAAGACAATGGAAATCTGGAGATTGCATTTGAGATTTTTGTAAAAAATACTGCCTTGTAATAAATATTCTTTTGACAAAATCCGGTACTTATTTAATTTGTCTGATTTTAGAATAATCAAATATTTTTGTAATGTAATGTTAAAAATACAATGTATTTGCATATTTCGGTTTAGTTTTCATTTTGTGAGACATTTCATTTAACATCTACTTTAATTGCAACTGTTTAATTGAAGCAATTTCATTAAACTTCAAAACTCGATCTTCAAACTTCATCATTTGCACACTAATGCTTTTTCGAACCAGAGTATACTGATCACCATATTTTAAACGTTGAAAGGGAATTTGAAATAAAATTTATAAGTTTCATGATATATTTCAGCAACTGAACACTTATCGATTAAAATTCAGAAAGAGTGCATCCATAACAAAGGTGAAATTTCAAAGTACATTTTTTTAATAAATTTTGCCTTATTAGCGGTGCTCGAACAATTTCATTATTCAAATATCGCATAGAAACTATATACGAAAACATGTAGAAGGCGAATCACTTCTCGAACAACTGCTGCATTCTTTCGAGGAATGTTTCAACACACGGTGACTCGTCACATTTTCTTTTGACCTGTAGATAAGGCGTAAAAAAACTATGCAGTCGTCTCGATCGATCTTCGTGCGTAATAAAAGTCAAAATATTTTAAAAAATATTTATTGCTCATGACAAAAATGAAAAAAAAAAACATAATTAATGTTAATCATAATATAACAAAATTACGAATAGAAAAAGTTGGATTTTTTTTATATATAAATAAATAACTCGAATGTTAAATCGAGAAGTTGCACACGTGAACGGTTCGAAGGGGAGAGTGAAGTGTGTCGGCTGTTTGATGCTAGCGTTACTTTTAAGCTGTTTTGTCTCACGACTCGAACAAAAGTGAGATAATAGACTAAGCGACAATAAAAACGTCAAATTTTAAACGTTCAACCCGGATAGCTGTACAAATTTACAAAAACTCGATCGTCCCGTGCTCTACGCGTACGCGCGCGAGACTCGCATGACGCACAAAGTGATGAGAACGCAAAGTGACAATGGTCGAAAGCGTGAGCCGCTATTTTTTATTTTTAAAGTATATATATATATAATTTTTTAATATGTTGTCGTTAAGATATCGATAAATTCACCCTATTATATTTTTTCGTATATACATTGAAGATCTGACTGGAACGATTCAATCGTCGAAATTCTGGGACAAGAGGAAGTTGGCGGCGAGGTTCTCGTTCTTCTCGCACGCAAAGTACGCCTGGATGACCATGTGTTCGGGGAAGCCGAGAGCTTTGAGGCGCTCGATCGCTTCTTTGTCCTCGGGTGAGACGTGCACTGTGGGATGGGGTGCTGCGGGGGCTGAGAGTGCCCCTAAGGCTCCTAGAGCCCCCAGAGCGCCGAGATTGGGTTCGGTGGTCGGGGCCGCAGCGGGAGTGCCGGTGCCTGTCGAAGGGGGCGCGCCTCCCGCCGGTTCGTTCAGCATGCGCACGAACGCGGTCTGATGCTGCGATATGGCTTGCAGCAAAGCCGGATTTGTGTGTCCTATTTGCTGCAGGATAGTGTTCAACAACGAAGGATCCTGTTGGATGACGGCGCGCATTTGCTGAAATTGGGGCTGATTGCGCAAGAAGGCCAGAGGGTCCTCGTCGGGGGCTTCCTGTTCGGCGTCTTGTTCCTGCAACAGATCCTCGGGGATTCCCGTGATCAGATATTCGACGGCACGTTCTTGGTTGTTGAAGGACGCGCGCAAGGCTTGCTCGACGCGGCTGCGGCTGTACCCCATGTCCATGATGCTGCGCACGATCGCCTCCTGCTCTTCGTTGACGACCGCCGGGGGCTGGGGGACGGGGGGCGCCGTCTCCGAGGGGGGCGCCGGC
>JAOXNN020000082.1:1962104-1974323 GCA_028571205.2 Hydropsyche betteni
GCGGGGGCGGGGGCCGGCTCCGCGGCGGGCTGCGACGCCCCCGCGCCCGGCTCCGCCCCCTTCGGCTTCGTCACCATGACGACGATGAACTTCTTCTCGTCGATGTTGTACGAGTCTATGGTGTTGTCGTCGGTGAGGATCTTGCCAGCGTATATGAGCCGCTGGTTGTCCGCCGGGTAGTCGGAGCCCTTGTCATCCTCGATGCGCCGCTTCAGCTGGCGGACGGTCGACGAGCCGTCGATCTCCACCTGGAAGGTCTGCTGCTGCAGGTTCTTGAACGTGATGAGCATCGCGCCAACTGACTCGACAAAACCCGCCACAACATAACCCCACCGGACACTGACACAGCCTCACGCCTCACCTACACACGGGAGCGAGCCTCACCGACACCGAACGTGCTAAGCGCGCTATTTTTCAACCTTCGCTATTTCTACTATTTTCCGCTGCCTGCTCTTTGTTTCGTTGACTGTTTGGAATTATAAACGACAATAGCACACCCGACGCTGGCGCACACCGATAGAAGCACACGCGACCCTTCAACGCCGAGCGTAGAACATGATATACGAAAAATTTCGAAACAGTATAGCTAAGACTCCCAATATTTGATAATGAGATTTTGTCTTGCAGTTGGCACAAAACGGGTCGACAATGACAACGATGATGATGAATAAAATAAATTATAACGCATTCATTTGATTATTTAACCATCGTGTAGTATTTCCATTGTCCTATCCTATGCTATCTTTCCTAAAAGAAGTAGGAATGCATATTCTAATTGAGACAATAACGAAAACGATATCAAAATCAGGGCTCGGGAAAATAGAAATTTGTAGTGTTTCGCTGCTCCGAATTTAAATGTTAAATTCATTATACATATTTTGATTGTATTTATTTTATCACTATTCTCTCCCATTTCATAGTGATATTATAAAGGTTTTAATAATTTAGATTATAAATTAGTCTATCAATCCACACCCTTTTTGAAAATTTACTATTTTTGGAAACAATAATTTTTGTTTTTTTGACAGATGGTCAATTACTGGTGCATTACCTTAATTATAATAAATTTAATCGGAGCGTGGGGCGAGTACTTTAACACCGGAGCGGAGCAACTAAAAAAAGTAATCGCTCCAATGTCCTGATTGAAATATCATCAGATTCAAGACTTACCAATCAACTCAACATTCCTCTATTTCGAAATTTTTTCCCAATTGTACTCTAGCATAGGTATGCGCTAACATCAGTGTACTAGCGTAATTTGTGCAAACGTCTGATCACCAAAAAAGACCACAAAAAATTATATTCGAATTGCACAAAAAAAGTTATTCATTCGAGGAAATTAAAAAATGGCAACATTCTCAAGGTATGATAAAGAAAATAATAATTATAAATGAATTAAAAAAACAATCACGAACACACTTATGTGGCGTTTTTTAATTTATATTTAGAGCGTGATTGTGCTCGATCGTTGCGCGGTCGAAATGCGCGTTCGCGATGCTGCGACGCGCGAGACTCGCGTTCGCGAACGCTCACGCCAAAAGCCGGTCGAAGTTGAGGTTAGGCGTCTCGAGGGCGGAGGCTTCGGGGGCACAGGCCATCATGTCGCGCCACTTCCCCAACACTTTCCCTCCCGTGTTGTCCGCCGACGCGGCGCACGCTTACTTCGACCAGTCTCGAACTCAGGTTTTGCAACTCGTTCAATATTTTGACAGTTTTGTCAATACAACTTTTACACTCCAAATTCAACTTTGTACAAATTTTATTCTACCTCTTAAATTTAATCAACGGAAATGTATTATTACTAAGACCATTATGATATACAATCTATTCTTCCATTCGGCTTTGATTATCTGTTAGTAATTTTCTCAAATTTTTAAATAAATTAAGTAATTACAGTAATCCCCCCTATAACGTCAAGATAGGTTCGGCATTATAGGGGGAATTTAGAAAATCAAGAAATGAAAAATTTTCATTTACATTTGAAAAAAAAATTGAAAATTTTGAAATTAATTTCATTTGAAAAATATGACGTTATAGGGGAGACGCCGCAGACGTTTATAGGGGGATTACTGTACATCAATAAATCAATCTGAAAATAGATACTTTTTTTTTTCGAAGGGGAAGCCCACCATCCCGCCTGTTACATGCACCCCACTCTATGCCAGCTTCCTGAGTCGGCTTAGTTGGGTACCAGCAACACTAGGCGAAACTGCGAGCGCCACATTTACATTTACTGAGAACTCTACATTTAATTTTAACTAAGCAATCGCGAAGGTCCTGCTTTCCAGGGGGCATACGGAATGCCTAGGCGAGGAAAATTTTAACGAAATATGTCCTTCCGCGAGCCAACCTTATAGATACCAAAATAGATACTATGGATATATATCTAATGGTTATTTTTTCATTAAATT
Organism: Hydropsyche betteni; assembly: GCA_028571205.2. Lineage (NCBI taxonomy): Eukaryota > Metazoa > Arthropoda > Insecta > Trichoptera > Hydropsychidae > Hydropsyche > Hydropsyche betteni. The sequence goes on from JAOXNN020000082.1 coordinate 1,964,516, forward strand.
ATGAAGAAATTAAATTTGCAAAGGTTGAATTTGATGTATAAAGACTCAATTTGAAGTTTGAAAGGTTGAATTTTATTTGAGACGGTTGAATCTGGAGTGCAGAAAAGCTGTATAACGAATTTTATATTTTCAGATGTCCGATGAGTTTGTGCAAAAGATCAAAGCTTACGAAAAAAATGCTCTGCAGCATTTGAAAACAAATTTAAAGGACGACATATTCGAAAGCAACTGCGTTTTTACTGGATCCGCAGGAATCGCTCTCTTACATTATCTGTATGCAAAAAATTCGAAAAATGACAAAAGTGGTTTACTTATCGTGAGCATCTTCCACAATGTTGCGTTGATTATTCAGTTGACATCCATTTCGATGAAAAAATGTTGATTTTTCAGGAAGCATCCAAATATGTGCAAATCCACGTTAGTAGACGACCTCGAGTGACCTTTTTATGTGGAGACGCAGGTCCTCTCGCCATAGGTGCAGTGATTTCACATCATCTTGGACCAAACCGTCCGTCGAATCTTCCCGAAGCTCAAGTTTTAATTAAACAGTTAGTCAATGATTATAATGCATGCTAATTCTTGTTCAGGTGTTTTATTGTAAAAACATTTTTCAGCTTAGAAGATTTGTGGTCTGTAGCCGAACGAAGCGATACACCAGATGAGCTTTTATATGGACGGGTCGGATACTTGTTTGCCATTTTATTTGTAAACAAAGAGACGCAAAACAATTATTTTTCTTCAGATCTCATAAAAAGAGTATGTTGTTTATGAACATGGAATTATTTTCAAATTTTATAAAATTAATTTTTTGAAAAATTCTAGATTTTACACGTTATCATTCAATCTGGGCAAAAATTAGCCGAAGAACAACGTTTGACAAAAGATGTACCTTTGATGTATCGTTGGCATGACTCCTATTATTTAGGAGGAGCTCACGGCATCGCTGGTATCTTGTATTTGATTCTTCAAACTCGAGAACATGTTTCACAAGAACAAATCAATACATTTATAAAACCTACGCTCGATTGGTTACTCACTCAACGATATCCGAGCGGTAATTTACCATCATCTTTAGGGAGTAGATCTGACAAATTAGTACAATGGTGTCATGGGTCTCCAGGATTCGTTCAGCTGTTATGTTTGGCATATGAGGTCGTAAATTACCATAAAATTTGATTGCAAGGAAATCAATTTGTAATACTGATAATTTTATAGGTGTTCCAAGAACAAAAATATCTAGATGCTGCCTTAGAATGTGGTCAAGTGGTATGGCATCGAGGTCTTTGTTCAAAAGGTTATAGTATTTGCCATGGAGTAGCTGGAAATGCATACACGTTTCTTCAATTGTATCAAACAACAAAGGTAATGTGCTGTCGAAACTTGAACTATTTTATTAAATATTTTTTATACTGAGCATTAATGTGTTTTTAGGATTCACAATTTTTGTATTGGGCATATTGCTTTGCTCAATGGTGCATAGAAGAAAAACCAGGAACTGAACAACATGCACCCGATGCTCCTGCATCATTATTTGAAGGATTAGCTGGTCGGTTATATTTTATAACCGACTTATTCAATCCGATGGAAGCCAAATTTCCTGGTTTTACTTTGTAAATATTGAGTTTATGTAAGTGAGAAAATTTTTGTGAATACAAAGAAACAATAAGTACATGCATCACATTTTAATACATCGATGATTAATAAACATTTATAATACATTTATTCCGAGTCAACTTCTTCAAATGCTCTTGGATCGTCTTCAGCAGTGATAAGGTAAACAATGGCCCTATAATATTTTTAGGTAAATTTAAAGTTGCTCATATTATTTGAAGAAAGTTAAAATTAAATTCAAGAATACATACGTAAGTAGAGCACCTTCGGCGCTGTCCCAATCAACTGGACCAGGATTTACTAGCTTAGATTGTAAGAGATTATCTAGTGCATTCCTAAGTCTTCTGAGTAAATCAGCTGTTTCTACAGATGTACTCCAGCGATTACCTCCAACTTCTACGACTACAGTATCAGTTGATGTATCAACCGCTAATATAAAATAAAAAGATTTATTTACACGTGATTTATTTTTATTTCAATACTCTATATTTCAAAATATTGAGACTCACGCGTAACTTTATAACTATCTCCGAAAAATAGTAATGGTAAAGCATGTGCTGGAGACGTATCATGTAAATATACTTCTCTTGACAATTGTTTCAAACGATATACAAGACGAATTGCTTTCGGGGGTTTGGCTACGTTTACACTACCAGGATGTATTTGAACCATCTTGTCTTCTTCAGTTCTGAGTCGCTTTCCACTATAAATACATTATTATAACAATCATGATTATTTAAAATGAAATTCTATAAAAAAAAATGACAAAACTTACTAATAAGTAGCTACATTGGGATACAAGCCAGCGACAATGAGAGCTTTGAGTAAACTTTGATTATGAGAATACATGTTGGCATCGTCTGAATCTAGATTTGAACTAGTAAGAAAACGTGCATTATATAATAAATCTCCGAATTGTTTACGCAAATCTTCTAACATTTCTAATGTTCGCCAACTTAAAAAATTTTCATTGCAAAAATTACGAGCTTCACTTCCACCTAAACGTAACCATTGTCTATGTGCTTCTACAGCCGCTAATTGATCAGAACCTAGACCTTTCGAGAGGTGTAATTTTCTTTCCTCGACAAGTCGCTCTTTACCTACGAATTTTAAAAAGTTATGATTCAAGTAATAAAATAGATAAATCTTTAAATGCAATTTACAAACCGATAGGTAATATAAAAGGATCTCTAAAAGCAATAGCAGCAGCTATAGCTGCAGCAGGTGCAGTAGCAGACATCAACGCAGCTAAAATGAGCATACGAGCGGCACCAGGTGCTACGGGAAGTCTTGCAACATGAACACCCAATGGTGTCAAATGTTCAGTTTCATCCAAAATTCTCATCCTGTGAAATTTACATTTCAAAATAAAATAAATCGGAATTAAAGTAAAAACATTTAAGTACCTCTGAAGCAGATAGATTGCATTTGCCACTGCAGCAGGTTGAGGAGGATCTAAGAGTGTTTGTAAAAATGTTCGTGCAGGTCCAAGTCTCAAAAGTAGTGTCGACAATAACGGCTCATGAAGTGGTGCTCTTAACAATTCAGGTGCTGGACGAGCGCTGAATTGTGATGCTCGTATTCTAGTATATAATCGCCAACATTCACCTGCTTGAACGCGACCTGCACGTCCCCGTCTTTAAAATAAAAATTTATTTAAGTACATGATTTCTTCTGAAATCAATAAAAATAATATAACCTTTGGTGAGCATTAGCTTCGGATACCCATTCCGGTTTCAATGTAGTCATATCTTGACTCACATCATAATCAGTCAATTTCATTTTACCAGAATCAACCACATAAACTATGTCATCTATTGTTATAGATGTTTCCGCTATGTTAGTTGAAACTATAATTTTTCTTACTCCTGAAAATAAAATAAAAAACTTTCAATGAAATAATTTACTAGTATTAAAATAAAATCAATACCTCTAGCTGGTCGATCAAATATGGCTTGTTGGTCGAGAGAATTAAGCCGAGAATGCAAAGGAAGAAGTATATGAGGAGGTAAAGTGGGGTCATCTTGTAATTTTGTGCATATTTTGGAAATATCTGCAAATCCTGGTACAAATACTAAAATTCCTCCTTCGGGTTTTTTCATCAAAGCTTTCACAACAGCAACTATTAACTCGTATGACATTTCTTCACAGTTTGAGTTTCTTATCAAGTCCAGAGTACGTTCGCTATATTTACCAGTATTTTTTAAACTTTCAATAAATGGTTTAATAAACCTGGAATACTCGCTCTTTTTTTGTTCTTCTTCTATATGCTTAACACTATTATTTCTTCTATGAGTATTAAAATTATTAAAAGGTCTAGATGATGAAAAATTTTGGAACCCTGTCATTTCTAGAGCATCTTCAAGATAATAATCAGTCACCGGAAACATTAACCCTGGTATATGAATAAGTGGACAACCACCATAATACTGACAAAAACGTTCTGCATCTATAGTTGCACTCATAAGAATAAGCTTCAGATCTTTTCGCTTGAAAAGTAACTAAAACAAAAACAAAGATAGAATTGAGTATTTTGGAATTATTGTATGTACATATGAAAATAGTACCTGCTTTGTAATGCCAATCAAAATATCACATAGAGAATCCCTTTCGTGCACTTCATCTAGAATAAGATGTGAAAGAGAAAGAAGACCGGGATCACTTTGCAATCTTTGAAGAACTACTCCTGTAGTGACCAACTCTATACTACCATATCGACGAGGTGTTTTACTGAAAATCATATGTGATAAATCACTAGGATTTAATAAAAGAATATTTCAAAATTAATTGTGTAATACCTTTCTAAGCGTATAGTATAACCAACACTGTGTCCAAGAGATTCGGCACGCTCTGCGGCAATTCTTCTTGCTACACTAGTAGCAGCTACACGTCTTGGTTGAGTTATCAGTATATTGATATTTCCTCCGTTTCCTGATATTGCAGCATTTTCTAATATCAGTTGTCCTACCTATTTGGAAAAAAATATTAATGTTCATTAAAGTTTTAAATAATAATTAAAATCAACTAAGCCAATTTCAAAAATATGTAACCTGTGTTGTTTTACCACATCCAGTTTCTCCACTTATAACCGTAACTTGATTTTCCTTTATGGCTGTAAGAATTTCTTCGCGTTTTTTATAAGCAGGTAGATTTTTTCTAAACTCTAACATGTTTTTATACTGAGTGAGATTTTGTTTTTGGAAGAATTCTTCTTTTAATTCCTTGTTCCATGCCTCTACTGTTTCAGATGGTTTATTCCTAAAATTCATCTGAAGAGATTCGGCAAGTTTCTCACCATACGATACTGATATTATATCAAGATATTCTTTTTTGAACCCATAATTTTTATCATTCAAATTACTAGACGAACAAAAAATTGAGCTGCTGAAATTGTCATCTGGTAATGATTCTAAAGTTCTTTTGATTTTTAGTTTGAGCTCAGTTGGTAATTCTAGTCTAGGCTGAAATTATTAATTAAGATCGATGAAATTATGATCGAAATTGATAATTTACAAAAAAATAAGATTAATACTGGTCCTATGCTCCTTCTGTTCTTTTGGCGGTCCCTGTAAAATAGTCCAATGGCTTTACCCTTTAATCCTGGAGGTCGAGATGGAAGATTTCCAGGAACTATATCTCGAGACTCAAAAGCCCCCATAGAAGGCCCAGCGCCTCCACCACCACCACCTTTTCCACGCCATTTGTTGCCTCCTCGTCTGCCACGACGTCCACCTCCGTACGACATCTCAAAAAATTAAGCATACATAACCTCGATTAAGCATTTTTTCTATCACTATTCAAAATTATTAAATTGACATCTGTCCTCAACTTAAATTTTATGTCCATACACAAATCGTGTATTTGGCAGATATTTAAAAAAATTTTAAAGTTTTCAAATCAAACTATCATCTAGTTTTTTTTACCTAATACTATAAATGTATTTTGAATAAATTTATTTTGGAATTAGTATTGATAATGTGGTGATCAGATTTTGCCCAAGCAACACTGGCAAACATGATACGTTTTAAAAACATGTGTGCTATTATCAGTATGCGCTAGAGTCATATGTACTATTTTCGTTTTGAGAAACATTTGAGAACCGATAATATATCTATTAAAATTAATATAAATTTATTTAATTGATAACCAGAAGAGTGGTGAAAGGTGTGGCATTTTTCAGCTTTTATATTTTTGAAATATGATTTGTTCCAAAAAAAATTCAATACATCAAAATTTTTGAACTCTATTGAAATAGTCACAGTTTATATCAACAATCAACAAACATAAAACATCTTAAAAAAGAAAACAATAATAAAAACGCCAAGATTACATAATAAGAACAACGCCAGAGCTCGCGGCGAATTCTTCCATTAAACATTGTTTTAGAACGGCCTGGATTCTTTTCAATCGCCACAATTCTCACCGTCCATCTTCTCCCATGACACTATTTTTCGAATATTGACACACATCACGCCTCAACGAGATAATGGCGAATGCGCGGGAAGGAAACACAACGCACATGGCCGGAAGCCGGGTGCGACGCGACCTAAACGCCGCAAAACGCGATCATAATCGATATCGATTTCGGAAAACGGCGTCGGAAAATCGCCGTTTCAGGATTGTATTGCGAATGTCGCGTGTGCACGTTTGTTATTATAATTTTTTTAACAAGGACGCTTTTGCGGATTTGCATTTTCTGCACGCTTTGTCTTTCGCCTTCGCGAAATTGGCGCAATTATGCGGAATTTCGTGCAGATCTGTACGTTTTTCTGTTTTTTTTTTTTTTGTTATGAAATGGGATTCGCATTGTTCGCAGAATGTCAACCCTGAAAATGCATAGAATGATATTCGGCGAATGTTGTTTACGTCGGAAATGTGGCTTCCTAAATTAATATTTATGAATCTTTCGAAAGCAACGTGATAGACTGTATTTATTTTTTGTGAAAATTGCCGATGCGCTAAATTGTAACGATTTCGAATTAAATAAAAAAAATTAGATGTTTCGAATACACATTTTTCTGTTAATTCGGTCGCACGTAGAGAGAAAGGCCACTATGTACATTAACCGACTTATTGTTTTATATCACATAATATTTTTATTTCGTGACCGACATTGAAAAGAATTTGCTGCTTCCAAAGAAATTTTCACGAGAATTGAATCAATTTACATCTCAATCGTTTTTTTATAATATTTGCTCATCCATTCAATATAATTTTTAATGAAACACAAAAAACAACGGTTCATCATTGATTATTTTAAGTAACAAGTGGAAAAATCGATAGATGGATATAATCTTAAATATATAAATATATATATTTTTAAATGTCCTAGTTTCTTAGATTAAACATTAGAAAGACTTTATCATGTAACGAACTTGAAAATTCTTATCTAATAACAATTCAAAATATCTTATCACTTTTGAGACTACATCTACCTATAACGAAATGTCCACGGAAACGATACATTAAAGTATACTTTCATTTTGCGACGATAAATTTTCACAAAGCCGATCTGAAACTTTTCCGAAAAATCACATAATGAGTTGAAATTAATTTTCGAAAAATATGTTTTTGAATAATACGACATATCACTAAACAACAACGCCTAACAGTTACGTTCAGCAACGTAACAGCATGCCACTGCACTCCGTTGCACAACAACTTTCCTCGGAAACAACGTTCCACCGAATGGACACGAGACATCGTGAATGCATGCAATACCTAGAAGGGCTAGTCCCCATTGCACCACCGCCATTTTCGACCAGATTGCATCTGTCCGTTCCGTCCCGATTTTTCTCGTTCGTCTGCTTCTTCGTCGAAGCAAATTTCGGCAATCGCTGCTCGGACGTTGTTATGCTAATTTTGTGTAGTAATCTTCAATTGAAAATTGAATTTGTCATTGTGAAATGGATCCGAGATTTTATATCCCAAATTTTTTGTGTATTCATGTGGAATTTTCGAAATGTAGTTATTTTTTTTATTAATGTATTACAAATTTTGTCATTGAAAAACTCATCAATTCGGTCGTAGTAACAAGTACATACGAATGAATTTAAAAATTTCGTACTCGACATTCAAAACACGTAATCTCGAAATTTTCACGGACAGCTTCATTTCAAAATAACTCTGTACTTGCGTTAATTATCGGCGTTGTTGGATTGATTTCTTTAATACATAAATTAGTTTTAATAGAGTTCAACTCACACAAACGCACACACGACGATCGGATCAGGTTATATTACGATTTTCTGCTATTCCAAGAAAATATTAAAAGCTTGTGACCCACTTGTGATTCTAATACAGACGAGGAAAATTCAGTTTGTGTGTGCACTTGCCAGCACCGGTTATGCAATTGAATAATGTTTTACTTTTACTTTTGAATCTTTGTGTATTTTTTCAGGTCTTTTATATGAAATTTCGATTTATTATTGATTTTTTTTGTTATATTTTCTGCAATGTCAATGCCATTAGTGTGAGAAAATGTATCGTGTGAAAAATTATCACGCAATATTTTTTTTGCGCGCTTTCCACGATTACGCATCTACAATGGATGTTTAAAACGATTATTATTTGCTAATTGTTCGTTGTAGAAATCAGTCATGAAAAAAATGGTTCTATTTCGTTTTATTCAATGGCGTGTTATCGTAATATTTTTTTAGTAAAATAACATACAGAAAAGAGCGTTCGTAATACGAATTCATTTGAGTTAATTTTTATTTATGTACATTTTTAATATTTTTCATGTACGCAATTTGATAATTATTCAGATAGGTGACGTTAGGTATTCAATGAATATTTTTATTAGAATCAATAAAATTACACGATGTAATATTTCCACAATTTAAAAAGGCTAAGGATGAAAAATATATAAATGACATTCGTGATTGAGAAACTCATCTAATATATGATATTTATATACATCTTTATATTTACAATAAAAATTTTCTCAATAAGACCAATCCGAAAATACATTTTTCTTCAATATCAATAAATTAGCACAATTACACATATCTATATACGCAAAATTAGCCGAAACGTACCCGATACAAGAAAAAACCGACAACACAAGAAAGCGTACACGGAAAATCGAATTTTTTCAGGAAAATTGCCCAACCCAGCGCACGCCCATCAAATGTTGCAACCTTAGTTTCCCCGCAGCGTGGAAAAAATGGCTTTCAACCATTCGAAAGCACACATAAATTTATTAGTAGAATAAAATACGCCGATCGTTCCACGCAAACGACCTGCAGTTACGAAACTGAGACAATATAACGCAACTGTCCTGAGCCTAGGTGTCCGGTTCTGTTGCCCAAACTCACGTGTCAACCCTTCTGATGCTCCGGCTGGTCTCCGGTTTCCCAATTCTTCAGGGTCGGATTGTGCAAGATGTCCAAGGCCGGTGTTGGGCTCTTCCTAGTGCCGTGTGGGATCGTTGTTCGTGTTGTTATAATATTGTAAATGTAAATTTTTGGGATGCAGTGTTTTATAAGTTCGTTATCACAGTTGGTACTGTAATATTTTTGTGTTAATTTTAAAATTTGATGTTTTTCATCAAATTAATGCTTGAAAGCTGAGGCTCTAAGAATTATATATTTTAAAATTATATCAAATGATGTCAATGAAAGTGTGTTCAGTTTTGTTGAAAGTAATAATTATCGTAGATTACTGAGATTAATTATAAGTGACAAGTTGTATAGTGAGGAGAGTTTGATTATGTAATAAGATTATATTATTTAGAACATCTGAAAATTACTTTTCACTTATTAAGTCAAAATATTCACACTTTAAATAAAAGATCTCGTTCTTCAGCAGAATTAATATACAATAATCATGGTGCAACCAGGTTTATTTAAGGGGACGGTCAAAATACAACTTTTATACGTATGCGATACAAATATCCTGTTGTTTTTCATTTTATGTAACATATTTCTGTAAATTTATGTATTACGATCGTTTAATCTATTTCGTCATGATTAAGCAAAATCTATAATTATTTTTATAATTTAGGGGGGGGGTGGGGAAAGTTCTTTAGACTTTTGACCTTAATAATCAATGTCGACGGATTTTGTGACTACTGCAGAAAAAGGTCTCACCATCAAATATTGGTGGAATAGGCTATATACCTTAGCCAACAATGTCGTGATAAATAACTAATTTTCTTGAAAATTTGCAGTGCCAATAATCAGTATCCCTAAAA
>JAOXNN020000082.1:1978539-2011441 GCA_028571205.2 Hydropsyche betteni
TTTGAAACAACCATCAAGTGTAAATTTATTTATATATATAAAATAAAATAATTCGGCACCTTTAGGTGGTCGTTTCGTCCATTGGCCACGGTCCTAGTCAGACGCATTAATAACATAATCGTAATGCGGTAATGGTTAGTGGAGACAGGAAAATTGAACGGTAGTAGAGTGTGACGAGACAACGGGACACGTGGGATACAGTGACGTCATCACGTGATCAATTTAGTACGTGTGCGTTACTTTTTAGCGATCATCCGTCGAGGGTGTGATCGGATCATCAAAGACTTTTTGGATGTTTGCGATTCAGTTCGATAATGGCTGATGATGTGCGAAATCGTCAATTTGTCTGATGACGATATTTAGTGATGAGGCGTAAATATTTATGATCATCTTATGAGTTGTATGATTGATAATGAGCTGAATTCGAAAATTTTATATTTATGTGACCTATTTCATTATCAGATCGTTTTGAGATGCAAATTATTGAATGATAAGGAAACGATTACGCAAACTATTTTCTATAATGCAATCCATTTCAATATCGCAATGACCCGCAATGTCACGTTGATAAAATTTTATTTAAAATTGCCCAACTTGTGCATTTATCACAAATAATATTTTTCTAATACTCTTTCTCAAGAACGCGATTATGATAATGAAATTTTCGAATCAAAATAGTACATGACACGTCGACCTTTATAATGTCGCGGCCGTGGGCAGCAATCTCAACAATTTTTGTTCGCCCCACAAAATTATCCTTGGGTAACAAACGGGTTAATTTATGTGCCGGTGCATATCACGGCGAAGTGCAAGGATCGGAATTTTTATGAGCTCTTCATTCTCGTTTTCGACCTCAAGATAATACGGAATAGTCTACTTCTTGTGGTATTTTATCTCTATTTTCGGGAAAGCACGCTTTGTACCAGATCGCAGAAAGAAACTGGCAGAGCGATTGTTGTTGTGGGAAAAGTGCGGTTTCCCGCGGTTCCGGATGTTTCTATTCAAATTTTGTTTATGTAATCGAAATTATTTTGTGATAATTATGTGCGTGATCGTTAAGAAAATTGTTGTTTGATGTGTGTTCGGAGGGATATTCGGGAAATTTTCGTGAAAAACCGGCACAGCATTGAAAATGTATGCCAAGTTTATAACATTTGCGTTTTCTAATGGTGCGTTCGATGTTTTTTTGAATTGGTATTTTGATATCGTTCTATTAAATTGGTGTGTGTTCATTTGATATTCTGTTCGTACTGGTCGAATGGAATTTCATGTTAGAAACGAAACATGAAAAAAATCTGTGATAGTTTTTTTGTTTATTTTCCGTGAATTTTAATAGAAAAAATATAACATTAGAACTGATTGTAAAAACTGAGATAATAGTTTGGTCAGCATTTAAAACCGGAATTACAAAACTGAAAAAATCATTTAAAAAATTAACGAGTTGGTTACACATAGATCAAAAATTGTTCAATGCAAATTACTTTTTTTTTCAAATATATAAATAACAACTTGTATTACTGTTAGAGAAATTCATTTGATGAGTTGAACTTAGACAAGATATAATATTACTTAACTGTAAAACGCATCTGATTCGAAAATAATATGCAATTGTGTCACGCACTAAGCGTTAATGATATAAATATTTATTTAATACTTACTTATTAACGGAATTTTCGTGGCAACTGTTGATTTTTTTATATCCGAAAACAATACTTGATGTTCATGAAGAAGATTTACGAAACACAATTTACGCATTGCAAAAACGCTCATAATACAACTAATGTACATTATAATTTTATCAAGGTCAAATCAAATCATGAAATGGCGGATATATAATAGCAAAAAATCTTTAAAACACTTTTTATATAGCTCGAAATGAGTTCACATAGAAATTAGGAGTCACGAAGCATTTACTTTTGTATATAACTATCGTACGCGAAGATATAGCATCGTTATCGTACATTGTTTACTATCAAAATTGGTAAATATCGTACAGAAACAGAAGATAAACTCGAAAATGGAGAAGCCACAGTTCGATAATTCAATAAATATTTGTACCATTGTAATCGAAAATTAATGATAAAATAATACATCTGCGACAATTCAACAATGAACGAAAGTGAAACATCTCAACTATAATCGAATACAATATTGCCATTGAATAATTATTGCATTTGAAACTGTCCAATTTTCCCATTGACGATCATTTTTTATACACCTGAAATTTTCAAACAAGGCTCGATTTGTATGAAAAGGACGACCATCGAAAAGAAGAGGAATTCATATGAAATTCTTTCTCGGTAGAAAGTGGAACGCCGCACTCAAAAGAGCCACAATTTCGCCGTACACGGAACGAAATTAATAATGAACAATGATTTCGAAACTTGAATGCGAACAAATTGGATAATTCTGCGAACTACCGCGAAAATAAAAGCTCCTCCGTGTCATTATGTGTTTTATAAAGTGTTGTGGATTTCGCAAACCGGAGCCCGTTTCGCTATCGCAGTACTATTGTGGATATACGGCAACCTTTTCAGTTTTTTATTGGTAAAAAAATGTATGAAAAAACTGTATTATTTATGTATATGTTACAGTTTTTGTCTGCAAAAACAATATGCTAAAGTCTCACAATCTATTATATGTTCAAGGTTGACTATTCGCCAATTTTATACAATCTAGTTCGTTATTTAAATTTTTATGTAATTTGTGATTAAGTCAATGATCATAGTTTTTATTATTATTCATGAGTAAGATTGTTTCTGTCATATCTGGGAATGGCGCGGTTGGCGGCCCTGTATTGCCCGACTATTCGATTGCTATAAGAATAAAAACGTGTATCAATAAATTACACCTTCGTGAATTATCGTGTATTGATTAATTACACATACTCCTCAATAAACAGAGGTATAAAATTTGTTGACAATGTAAGAGCGCCAAACAAATCATTCCCAGATATGATAGTTTATATGTGTTCTAATTTCAATTACACAATTCTTTCAACTATGTATGACACCTTGACACTACGACTAACAAATCAGTATACAACTGTACCGAATAAATCGGCTGAAATGTACCTGGTTTTCTTTTAGCACGTGTTTTTTTGGCAACGTCTAAATGCATGGACAAAAAAGGGATTGATTGTCTCTTTTTACAACGGTTTATTTTTCCAACATCAGCCATTCAACATAAGGTAGCAATCGTAAACCTTGTTGATGTTACCAACTATCAAATCATAATTTGAAATTCGGTGGGTCAAATAATTGCCTTTTTATTGATATGAATATTACTCATTCAACACAATAAAATTGTCAATTCTTATTTAATCAAAACAAAATCTTCAAATTTTAAATCTTTATTTGTAAAAAAGCTATTTAAATTAGTCGGCTTAAATTCACCTATAAACTTATAAATCATTTTCTCAAAAATGATCACAATTTTGAACGAGCTAAATAATTTCAACGCGATTTGAAAATTATTATGGAACCTTATCAAGGATTATACTGTCCATACATCCATACATGGATGTATAATATTTAGCTGAAAAATCGCAAATGTAAATACATAAAATTCGATACAGTTTTGCAAACGGTGAGCTTTTCCGAAAATCTCCCATTCGACTTTACGTCATTGTGTTTAAAATAAATAGTGCGAAAGGATCTTTGATTTTACGCATGAACTGTATTGAAAATTGGCTAAACTAGGGTGACTATGCTGTCGGAACGTTTATGTGCAAACGGTTCAATAAACCAAAATATAAAGATTAAAGTTATCAATAAAGCAACAGATTTTTTGTTCCAAATAAATATTTAAGCACCATATTTTTGGTTCAGAATATTAAAATTATGTAAACGATTATCAAAAAAATATGGCCTTCCTATTATAAGCATTTAGATAAGGAGTCTCAACACTGAAAACTTTAACTTCTCGATATGCGATGATAACCACGTGCTGACCTATCCACTTTTCGCTTAATTTAATTAGGGCCAGCCCTAGGTACTAGTTACACGGGCAGTTGCCCTAGGCACCATATGCTTAAGGGTTCTATCAAAGATATTCCAAAAAATAAAAATTTAAATACAATATTTTTTCAATGCGATGAAAAATGTCGAAATATCAAAGATAGCCATGACCATTTGCGTGAGCCGCCATCTTGTGTCTTTTGATAACTCTATCGAATGATTAATTTTTCAGCTTATTCTAATATTTGTGTGTATAAGTTATGTACATATCAAGCAAAGATTTAAACTAATAAAAAAATCTCACTACGAAAATCGCCATAACGTTGACCAGACGTTTTCTCAAATGACACTGGCACACACCGACAGTAGTACACACGATACGTTTCAGGATAATCGGAGAACTACATAATGATTAAATTATCAAATCAATGTTTCATTTTAATAATATTATTTTGTTCGTGGGTGCTATTGTGTTTATCAGAGTTATGTGTGCTATTGTCATTGTTTGGAAGCTGATTATCGTATATAATATATCAATAATAAACGAATTTTTGTCGCCTACTGCATAAATTATATTTTCAATAAATAGAATCCTTAAATATTGATTTTACCATAAAAATGTTATGACAAAAAATAATTATTAAAAACTGGGAGGAGGGAGGTGTAAATTTTTCTTCGTGTCGTCATTTACCTTCAGGCCGGAACTGAACTAAATCATTATAATTAAATTTATTCAATAAGCTCAAAACCATGCAATATCCAAAAAAAAAACGAAAATCCAAAAAAATTTCAATATTATCATGTATTATCATACATAAAATAAAAAAAAAAAAAACAAATAGATAGTCCTCGACTTACGACGGTTCGCACTTACGACCAAAAAAATTAAATTATTTTTTAACAATCGAATGTCAAATTTCAAGCGGATGTGAGAAATAAATGTGGAGGAATGTAGAACGGTTAAAAGAAATTCGTATTGAAAGAAATTGCTGCTGCTTTTAATTTAATTAATCAAGGAATACAAAAATTTGAAATGATGGAATCAAACATTGAAAATTTTTTAAATGTTATTTATTTATTATATTAATAAAAGTTCGATACGAGGTTGGCTCTCGGATAAGGTATATAGTCTAGACCCCCAATATTTGATGGGGAGAGCTTGTCCTGCAGTGGGCACAAAACGGGTCGACAATGATGATGATGATGATGATGATTAATAAAAGTAAGTAAAACTACCGAAAAAAAAAAAAATTAAACAGATTCGACTTACGACCGAAGTTCGGGAATGTACCTACGTCGTAAGTCGAGGACTACCTGTACATCCCAATTCCGAAAACCAATCTCCATCAACAAAACTTACAAAAAAAAAGAAACCTCAACGAGCTTTCGCACGCCGACTGAAACCCACCCCCATCCGCCCACTCGACCCTTCAAGTGGCGTCGTCGGGCGCATCCCAAGTGCACCCGGCAAATTATGCACCCACACGCCACGACATAAAATACACGACCGTATACATATATAACGCACACACACACCGGACAACCACCACTCGAAGAAGTGGGGAGTCAGTGGTGCCCAAAAGTTTCTCCTGCGGTTCAGTCGTGCTCGGAGCGTATGGTGTGACGTGCGCGCCGTTCTACGCGTTCCGGCATGTTTATTTTTAAAAAAATATTTTAAAAATATCCGTCCGAATAATCATCGAAGTAATCGCATCCGAAACAATCGACCGTTTCAATAAAAAGCGGGAGCGATCGATGAAACGAGCGGCGAACTTTTGAACGCGCCGAAATTCGCGCGCGCTGAAATATGATCGACGAAGGCGAGAAAATCGTCTATAGGTGACCTGATTGTTTTATTTTTTACTATAAAATCCGAAAAAATAATACGTGTTTATATATTTGTTTAATTCGTTCGTCGTTTTCAGCAGGTTTTTTCGATCTTCGGTTCCGGCTGTCTTCGAAATGGACTCGACTACGTGACCGGGGAGGATTTTTGTTTCATTGTACATCATAATAATTGAAAACAAGTGTTTTGTGTGTGTGTTAATCGTTTCGTTAAGAAGTCGGCCTTTCTCCGGATCGTGCTGCTTCGACTCGCCGAAAAGGAGAAGAGAAAGGCGCTCGAGTGAAGAAAGGAGTAGCAGTTCGCTAACCGAGATTTATCAACACTGATCGACAAGGTAAATAAAAATGATTATTGCGCCTTTTTGGCTAATTAGGCTTACGTAATGATCTGCAGTGTGAAAATCTTCGGGTCCGCTTTACACGCTGTGCGGTTAATTTCAGGCAATGCTTGGAAGAAACTCGTATGTGAATTATATAAATTCTGAGAGAAAATTGTCGAGATCCGAGACGTTTTAGTTATCAATGGCTAGAAACATGTGTATTGAAATATTTAAATGATTAAACTGAATAAATTCATATTGAAATTATCGGACAAATGCGGTGTAAACAAGTTATACATTATTCATAAAAATAAACATTTTTTTAAAATTCGAATGCGATGTGATGTAAAAACGTTCACAATTTTGAAAACGTTTCAGTGATAAGCTCTAAGGTTAAATGTCAAATCACGAACACAACCAGGACGTATTAATAGTTACCTTTAATTAAAATTGATTTGTTCGAAAACAGTTTTTGTTTTGTCAATGCGTTTTATTTACACAAGTATGTCGGCAATCAGAATGTTGACCTGAATCAGTTACGCTTTGTCTGTATCGTCGACAATCTTATTGAAAAAACTATCGAATTCAAACCAGCGTATGATCAACGAATGCAATCATTCATATTTACGATGCATATATTTAATTTACTGTCGACTTGAATGTAAACAAAACGGAGGGCCGCTCTTGTGAGTGTATTGACACCGAAGAGTATTTTTAAAGCACAAAGAATTATTTTTGAGATTGACAATAAGTCGTGGAAGTGCAAATCGCATTGTACGTTTCTCTAAATTTACAACATACGAATCGGACAAATTTCTTTGTGCATCTGAAAACGCGAATTTGATTTTAGCGCGCGACGACCTGTTTGGTGCTCGTTTTTTCATAGCCAAATGCCATTTCCTCATTTTCTTACATATTTTTAATATAAGGACAAAGAGTATTGTATGATAATTGGCTATAAACAAACAAAGATAATGAACAGTTGGTGCACTTTACATGCGACGACGTATTAATTGCGTATAACTAAAATTAAGATACGACAGTGCTGAATATTGATCTGAATTCATAAAATATTTTTTATTTCAATCATATCAGCATGTATTATCATTTTCTGTAAAAACAGTGAATTTGAAGAACACCACACATCGAAATATTTTTTCATATATTTTCACATAGTGTAAAATTTAGCCTTTCGCGCTAATTTTCACGCTCGACAAACCACATATGTATAATATTAGCATTTGAAGAGCTACAAACACGTATAATAATTCATAGTCTTTGAAAACGAGGTGAAGATGGTCGATGGACGATGACCGAAACCGCTCCGAGCCACCATATCGGATTATATCTAAGAAATCTCGGTGTGCCAATAACGGAATTCGGTAATTCCTCAAGCAGCATAACAGATTTCGTATTATTATGCCATGTTATGTAGTGATAAACATTACGGTATACGTTGATTCTAAACGAGAAGTTCTCAAATGAACGATAGTGAAATCGCACGAAAGTGTGTACAATTTTAAAATTTTGTAATAGGGATTAATTGATAGGTTTTAACACGAATCGATTTTTCGCATCTGGATTAGATGGGCTTATATAAACAATTGACATGAACATTATTGCAAGTGAATTTTCGACGTAACACTTCCTATTATTTAATCATTGCATAAATTGAAAGCAGAGGTAATC
Organism: Hydropsyche betteni; assembly: GCA_028571205.2. Taxonomy (NCBI): domain Eukaryota; kingdom Metazoa; phylum Arthropoda; class Insecta; order Trichoptera; family Hydropsychidae; genus Hydropsyche; species Hydropsyche betteni. The sequence goes on from JAOXNN020000082.1 coordinate 1,986,353, forward strand.
TCAACCTACATTTTAATATTCAAACTTTACAAAAATTATTCGGATCGCTCGCGTTATGTGTTGTCAATTACAATTTGAAAATTTGTTGGAAAGCGTTTAATTAGCGTAATGACGCAAAATGATTTATCCTGAAATCATCGCATAACATAATAAATAACAACGGTAATGACAATTTCTTGTGGCTTTTCGACAAAAGTATGTCGCTTTTTATTATAATATCATTGCTATTTACACGTTGAGAAAAACTTAACGGAAAATAACGGAGGATTCGAAAACGAGTATGTTGACCGAATTACTACTACCGTGCTGCATTTTTGACGAAATCCTTATATTTGGAGGAAAACATAAACTGTTCGTATATGAACTTGTTAAATTGACTTTTCAATGTCTCTTAGATCGTGATATCGAGAATTTGTCCGAAAGCAATCGCTCTAAATATTTTTTTTAGTAATTCGAAGGAGTTTACCTTGGATAAGTAGTTTCAATTCGCTCTTACATGTTTAATCAATATTTTTAAGACGGAAATACACTTGTGTATTAAATTTAAAATTTCCTTTCACTTAATCGATTATTTGAGTCACATATTTAATGTATTCGATGCAAATTTGAAAGTCAACACATATGAATGACTCTATTTTGAAGTTACAGGTGCAGGTAACACTATATGAAACTGCGTCATAGTACTGTGACAATAGAAGTAATTGCCTTCGGTGATGAACTTGTTAATTTTGTCGGCAAATATTAATTTAAAAAAAAGCTAATATAGGATGTTTACAAGTAATTTTAGTCCTCATACCTATGTAAATATTACGCACCTTTAGAGTGAATTTTTTTTTCATTGAAAGATAACCATCAATACGTTAACTAGAGAAGTTTGCAAACTTGCACTTTTATACCTGTTTTTTTTTTACGTTATAAAATTTGTATCTACCTGTTCTAAAGTATCCTTGCGTCAGGTAAGAAACTCTCTAAAAGTTCGTACTTATTTTTTCGAAAATCGTCAGATGCGAAAACGAAGATCAATTTCAACGGTTTAATGTTGACAAGTTTTTCACTATCGTAGAGTTCAACTTGGACCGTTATTGAACTTGAATTTACGGAAGATTGAATTCTTCGATTGACATACGCGTTCCCATAACTTTGATAATTCGCTACAATATATATATTAAACAATCTAGTTTATTATAATTGAGAGTAATACAGTAAAGAGAGAGAATGTACCAAAGAACTGGGGATAAAAACAAAATGCACCTTTCTAATTAAATGCTTTTTACTTAAATTGCCCTTTCAAAAGTTTTTATATTTTATAAAAAAATATCTTTATGACCGAATATTTTATATGGTGGTTTCTGATTGTTATACTAGAATATATGTTGAAATACAAACTAATTCAAAAATTAACATGAATAAAATCGTTAAAAAAATATTTCAATACAACGAGAAAAACGTAACCATTCATTCGACTTCATGGAACTGCAAATTCAAAGTTCAACCGTTCCACGAACTCGCCATTCTCTTGAACGTTACACACAACAAAAACAAGAACAAGTCCATCAAAAAAACCATCCCTGATCAGCTCTCGAGACCAAGAAAACGCCCACGTCGAAGCAAAAGTAATGGCATGACGATGTTTCGACCCGGTGGCACATTTTCAACGAAGAACGGTACATTCGGCCACGCTCGGAATCACAACACCGACACATATCCGATTAACGCAGCATCCATTTAATTATTTTAATAAATTACGTTCGTTATACAGCCTGAAATGAGCGTGAGCTTTCGCAGAACGGACGTTCGCCGTGAACTTGGATGGCTTCGAGGGGAACGGTACTGTTTTCGCGGATGGCTTTTTTTGGGTGTTACGTAATGGTTTTTGGCCGAGAATATACATATGCAAAGTTCATAGTTGCCTTTCGGAGAAAGTCGATAGAAATTTGTGAAAGAAAGGTCGTTTGGTGTCGTAACTTTCCGAAAATATTAAGCAAGAAGATACTTTGATCTTCCGTTTTGGCCGTGCTTGATTGTTCGAAATAATATTTGATCCTGAAGAACCAGCTTACATTCTTGCATAGCTGATTGCTGCAAACATTCGCATATTTATAAAGTAGTATTGCACAACGTTCGAGGTAGGCTCGGTTAATGATTGTTAACACACCGGACGTTTGCAAGAGTGAAAATCGAAAAAATAACGCACCGACAAGTATCGCCGTTTACTTCAAACATTGTTTATCAAAAAAAAAATTACCAATTTATATGAGTCATCTTATTTTTATAGGCTACTTTCCTTTCCGCCGATTTGTATTAATCGTAACAGGTGGTTCATACAATCGAACGGCCCGTATTTTAATCGTCGCTACAAAATCGAACGTCCCGTTAATTTTTTTTTTATATTATTTGAAATCGAATTTTTTATACTTGATACTTCTAGATCGTTTGTAGGTGTTGCGTAATAAAATACAATGTTTTATATGAAAATAGATGGATGTGTCGATTTTATAAAATTCTCTATACGCTCGATTGCACCAGTTTCTACTTATAAAACGTATTAATAAAACACGCAAGTCACCTCGAGAACGGGAAACGAACTCGGATTTCTCTATAATAACAGATTACAATATCGCCACATTTTAAACAAATCGGTTCGTAGCACACATCCAATTTTTCTAACAACATTATCTATTTAAATATTTCCGTACAACTGAGATAATTACCGAGAATGTGTTTAAGCACACGAACATACTCACATCTTCAACGTATCGAAAAGCGTTTGATATAATTGAAATCAATGAAAGAATTCCAATCAGTAGCGTGTACGATTCGAATTGAAGAAACAAATAAAAAAAACCATTGCGAAATTAGTTTTTTTTTTATTATTGAGGGATGTTTACGTTTGCAAGTGCAATACATCCGACAAGGACGTTCGCTCAATGACACGGTGTACTGAATTTGACTCACGTACTATGTATAAGGTGTGCAAAAAATGCTGATTGATCGACGAAGAATTACAGGCTGTTCGGATATTGCAGACGAACGGGAAAATGAAGTGTTTGATCGGTATATAAAGTTTCCATGTGAGCTTTGAACGTTGATATAATTAGTAAGCGCGTTAAAGCGAAAGTGTATTTAGTGTCTTAAAAAGTTTTTTTAAAAATCAAATTATAATTAGTGTCATTGAATGATTAATGAACCGATTTATTCATTACAATATTGCATCAGTTATTCAACTAATATTTCGTAATTTTTTGATTCTTGTATTGTTACTAAAATTTTGAACTCTATAGAAATTTGAAACGTTTTTTTTTTTTTTTGGAATAACGTTGATGGTTTTTTTCAATGATCAATATCATACAAAATACGCATTGATTGAAAATGATCAAGAATACTTTCATCCAACAGTAGATTCATGCAAATAATTGTTATTAAAATTAAAATCAGTAAAAAATTTTCAATTTTCTGATAATTTAAATCTTGACAAATTCGAAAAACGAAACAAATTGAGCGACAGTAGCACGAAAATTGATCATTCCACGAACCACAAACGTCACATTGATAACTGATCGGTGTTAACGGTACCGGCAGCGACTTCCCAACGGTCCGAATCCACTGGCCGACTGTGGGAGCGCACAGTACGGACGACCGGTCGCGAACTTTGTGACCGTCGCCGAATCGAGAAAGTTGTCGCCGGTTCCGTTTCCAGTTTTTTCACTGATTTGTTCGCGGAATCGAAGACGATGACGACGACGAGGTATCACAGCTGTAATCCGCGTAATTTCGCCTGCTCATTACGTGGAATCTAATCGGGGAAAATGAGATCCTGTCGCGTATTTAAATGGCTCCGAATCGACAATGTGCAACATATGAGTTGTGCAAGAATGTCGGACGAGCACAAAAGTCGAACGTTCGCTTTCAGCAGGGAAATTTCACCGCGACACATATTCGAAGCGCGACCCACTTGTTGGGGACCAGTTGCGGAAATTCCGGCTTGGATTCTTCGAGGTGTTTCGAGCTTTGGTGATGTCTCTTTGTTTTTAGCAATTTTGCTGTTGTCATTAAACTTCACTTTGTATGAGTGATATTAGTATTCTGATCGTCTTCATAAGATTTTTCATTATGTTTGAATAAAACATTCGATCGAATGTATTAAAGCGATGATAAATCTTTTTAGCAGAGGATTGCAATGTATAACTAATCATTAAAAGAGTATATAAATTGGTGATTCGAAAATTTTATTGGAGAAAAAGTGACAGAAACAATTCAAATTTACATGAATAATTCTACGGGTCACGCTTAAAATATTTGATTAAATTCATTTCACCTTTTCAACAATTTAATAACATTTGTGAATATTTTCACAGGAGTCAATTTTAATATGATAACAATTTATATTTTAAAAATGTATGATTATGAAATAAAAAATGTACAATTGCGATTGTCAATATAGTTTTTACATAGCTTATTATTTTTTTGTATTTATTTTTATGATAAAAAAATAATTACATTTAAAAAATAAATATTTTACTCACTTTGTTACCAAAAATTCAATAGGATAAAACTATCAAATATACAACGAATTTGAAAAGTACATTCTAACAGTACCATAACGAAACGAATACTCGGAACTTAATCCAATCGTGACAAGCTTCTCAACAATTACCCATCGAAGTACCTAATTTTCACCCGAAACGAAGAAAAACTCGGAAAATTAGTCACACACGTATCCGTGACCGAAGATGGTAAATGCGAAACCATTCGTTTCTATTACAACAGAAACATCTTTATTTTTCAACTCAAAGGCGACATCTAAACACTCGACACACTAGAAGATAATACACGGTCATCGGAGATGGTCAGTAATTGCAGTCACTGTCAGATGGACGACGTAAAATCGGAGTGTAAAACGGAAAAAAAAACTATGTCAAGATCGATCGATCAGTATTCGCCATCGGCTTGACTCTATCGGAAAAAATCTACACAGTCTCGATGCAATTTGGCGAATGCAATTAAGCAAGTAGATCTTTGAGCTGTTGGTCAATCTTGGCGCATTAGTTTTCCCAGCGTGAAGCTGTTGATGCAATTCGTGGTTAAGGTATTGCAGTTGTGTTAATATAATAGATGAGAAGATTGACTTATTAGAGGTGTAGAACACGTAAATTTGAACTAATAAAAATCAATATAATATTACTCTAATTTTATATTGAGAAACTTCGGATTGATTAATATATTATGATTATCACTTTCATATATAATGCGCAATTATTTTGAAATAAAATAAGATGACTTTCAAATAGTTTCAGTTTAAAAGGGTACGATCACTAATTCAATATACTAACCGCACTACATATATCAGTGATCTGTGAATTCTAGACCTCTTGAAAATCGAATACAAGATGTATAAGTGAATTGTATGGAAAGAGACCTCCACTTTGGTCTAATTACGAAAAAAACTGTCTAATGACTACCGAAACTGAAATGTGTCATATTTTAGAAGATAGTAGAAGAATGGGCTTTGGTCGATAAGATGAAAATTCGTCGTGAGCAATGTTATTTTTTTAAAATTTAGAGTCAAAATTATCTTTATTGCTTATGTGAAAACATGTCCGATAAGTCGGACGACTCAAAAGGTCACTAAACATAATATTTTTAGCTGTTCCTTCCGTTGATATTTGCATATTTGTAGCTTTTGTAAAAATTCGAATGTTTCGATGAAAATGTGATCGTGAATGGAGTAAAAGTAAATTAATCGCAACGACAGTACATTTTTAAATCAAAAATTTAAAAAAAGAACACTCAGACTTTCTACGACGAGTTGAAACAATGAATTTTTCAAATAAACAGCTTTAAAATACTGCGTAAAAACCGCGTATTCATTGAGTTATCTAATGAAAACACGCAATGTGACTGTGGTTAATTTTATAACTTATTACATATATTGGTAAACCACTACCAGGATGTTTAACTTATCTAATAAAATTTTAAAAAATATGATAATTATTCACCATGAATCCCACTAGTCAATCTACGACATACTCGACGATTATTTTATTATAAAAAAGCTTACCAAACGGTGACAGACGCACAAACGAAAGTCAGCAAGGTGTTACAGATAGAATATATGACTTTTGTTGTATCAGGTAAACGATTCACGATAATAATGGTTCCTTTGAACTCGATGCACCTGAAACCATCTCTCTATTATCTAAAAGTGCATATATTTTTTCGGATCCATTATAGTCGAAAGAGAGCGGCTCCGTGACATTTTTCGTGTGAAGCTCCACTGTTAAAAGGTTTTCCTAATTCACTTCAGATACCTGAAATGCATCCACTCAAACGAATTCTACGAAAAGGCTGCTGGTTTCGATCGACAAAAAAAAAATAAATATAAATCGCACTCGCTATTTAGTCCGTTTTCTCGGTAAACTACCCGTTTGTCTTCTGCAAAAAGAAGAACCTTTTAGTGTTTCAATTTTTTTTTCGTCTATTGATAGCACTAAAAGCAACGCCTAATTGTATCGTTTGGTGCATTATGTAATGGGTGTCCTAGTTGGTGAAGTGTATACGCTTCTCCGCATACATAATTCGTATTCTGAAACACTTATTCGGTTTTATATGAACTTACTATGTTGCAATCGATCGAAAGCAGGCATTCGAAGACCTTGCGAAAAATACGTATAAAAAATTAATAAATAAAAAAATCACCGTACTTACTATATAGAATAAATCATTTGTGAATAATCATTGAAATATTTAATTAAGCAATTATTTTTTTTAATTATTTTTGTGGTAGTAAAATGATTTTTTTCAAATAAAAATAATTTTGAAAGGATGTTATGTTCGATCCGATTAATTCGATCAAGATTAATTCGCGATATGATCGAAATGGCACACTTTATTATGTCGTCCGCGTTCGAAGCACGCACCACAGTTTGGCAATATCGGTCACGTACATTTGACGCATATGCGATGAAGAAAATTCAACGACCGTTGTCCATATACGAAATAACGTAAGAGCGCCGTAACGAAAATACTATCATAACTATTGTCAATTTGAAAGATGACCCTCGTGGCAGAAATTAAAATAAACGATATGTTGATTGTCTGAATTTTATTGCGACGACGTTTCATAATCAAAGAAAACCGATTGATTTAATTGAAATTAACCATTAAATAATATTACTTTAAATAATTTCATTTTCAATATTGTGTTATAAATGAACCGTGAAAGTTACTAAATTTTCACTGAAAATTTCGGGCCAATTTTCACGCTTGCTTACACAAAACTATTTCGATTGTTTCCAATCGAAATCAATTTTATATTTCATGCAAGTTTATTATAGGAAATCCATTAACACCAGTCGATCGACAATCTCACTTTGCATCCAAACATGCATCAATTTGACGTACAATGGAATACAAATGATATAATACAGATCGTAAGCGTTGTATAACAATGGCGAACTATGCTTACGAGATGGTTCGCATGGATATCAACGGTGAGTCGTAATTAGTTTACACTCTTTAATGTTTTGATTTTAATTAAAGCGATTTTTTCTATTATACTTTTGTTCGAATGTAGATGAGAATTGGGGGAAATTTGGGTTACATTTTCATATCTAGCACGCTTTTATTTTGAAATGCATTTTCTCTATTATGAAAATAAGGTTAATACGAGAATACGCGCGAAATAAAAATTTTCACCAAATTAATATGTTTGATTAGTTTTATAAGGTTTTTATTGTGTTTTATGCATGAAATTAGTAATACAAGTATACGTATTTTTTTAATGGATCGTTGTACATATTTATTATAACAAAAACGTCAATTGTAAAAAAAATATGTTAGTATAAATTTTCTCTGTAAAGCAAACTCAACATATCAAAAATTAGAAAATCAATACAGATCAACTTCTAAGCTATTTAAGACAAGTATTTTGCGATTAGAGAACTTAAGAAACAAGTTGTACAAGACGCTTTCCAATATAGAATTAATTAATGATCATAGCAAATCAATCAGACACAAGATTTCATTTTCGCACACAAAGCACCCAACCATATAATCTTCAAATATTTTTTCGCCATTGAAAACTCAAAAGAAAAATACAATTAACGACCGGACATCAAATATTTTCCGAACGATTCTGCGCACACAGCGCCGATCTTGAACGCACAAAAACACAAACAAATCGAATTTGTAAAAAATTCCTCTTATCCTCAGACACGTACCAGATTAAAAAAACGAATATTTTAATTTATATAGGTCACGGTCGCGTTTTCACGCGACTCTTCGTACATTTCACGTTAATGACAATGCGTCTCGTACGCGAGACGTGACCGGCATTTTCGCAGACTTTTCCGAATTTTCACGCAAAAACCTTCGGATCTTCTGGTGTCTCTGAACGAATGTAGATCCATATTGGGTTTTGTGGGAATAAAAGAGATTTACAATATGGAAAGAAAGGTCATGGTATTAGCGACCGCATTTGTGTCAAATAAATCAGAAAATGCGTGTACTTGACATGTCTAGAAACTACATACATATATATAATTTTTCAGAAAATTATATTGAAAGAGAGGTTTATATATGTAAATTTATCTTAGAAGTAAGTCAAATATATTATAAATCGTGTACAAGAAAAATCTTCACTTGGTTTTTACAATAATAAAAAAGCAATCTTTTGATGTTATAGTAATACTAGTATATAGGCCCGATGTTAATAAAATCGGGATGTGTATGTTTATTTTAAAGTGTTTATTTTGAATATTTAATTTATTTCATTTTATTTTAATTATTTACACTTATTAGAAAAATCTATTGTGCTTTACAAAAAATAATTAATTAATTATTGAAATATTTTAATTATTTTAATTTATTAGCGATGTCTATCGTGCTTTATAAAAATTAATTAATAAATTTTAAGCATGATATTATAGACGTTAAGTGTATACGCATAAAGACCATGTCAGAATCAATCTATGATAATTTTATACTCCATATTGAAAAACAATGTCGAGAACTTTATCGGCCGTTTAGTGTCGAAGTCTCGTCGCTGACTTCGTGAACAGAAGGACGAACGTAACTGCGATTTTTTAACTTGTAATTTTAAAGTCGCGAGCGTCATTCGAACGAACTGACGAACGGACACACACACACATAAATCCGTTATTATATATATTATATAGTAATATTTGTTTTACGAGATTGGATTTTCCATCTTCTACCCATGTTATATTCAAATTTAAATACACACAAATCCTATATAGGGCCATTATCAAGCTCGACAGCTGCCAATTAATTACGTAAAGGAGAAGATATCTATACGGTGTCGATGTACGACCTTCGCGTGTAGTATTATAACGCTTTTGCATCAAACATAAACATTGCTAAGTAATTGAAAAACAATATAATGTACGATGTGTCAAATTTAACATAAGACAATTAATCAAACGGCAAAGATACTTTTATTAAAACTTATTTACATTTATACAATATACGCTGTTAAAAAAATTGCTAAAAGGTACTTTAGGTACAAAACAAAACCTGTCTCGTTCTTAATTTCCTACTATTAATAACTTTGTTTTTTCATTTCATCCGGGCTTACATTTGACCTCAATGCCCTTGAGCTTCAATTATCTTTTATATCCCAGCGATGATTCTAAGCCTAATTGAAGAATACGAAAAAAAAATTCAACGTCACATATAATTATTCCATAGTCGAATGTTTATTCTATACGTTTATAATTAATTTGTCGTAAAACAAAAGCGATCAAATTTCAAACACGATTTTTCCGAAAAAAAATCGGAAAAAAACCATAATTTTTTAACGAATTCATTATAACACCTTTCAGAACGATGCGGTTAGCCGCAAAGTGTCAACCGCTCGACGCTGATTGGTCAATCATTTAACATTCAATCACATTCCGCTTCGTGATTGGTTAATTTTCGAACACAGCGTTCAACCGCGTCGCTCTGACACATCCATACTCTTTCGAGGAAAATCGACACATTTCAGCCGCATTTTCGCAATTCGACACATTCGAAGGTTTCCGGGCTGCATCGAAAGCGAAAATGTTGCGCAAAAGCAAACGTCCTATCCTTAATTTACATAACGACCGGCCGAAGAGAACTTCCTCGAATTCGTCGTAACGAACGTTAACAACATTAACGACGCCGATAATGATGATGGAAGCTTTCGTGGAGCGATGCACCGATGAGTGCACCGCGGCTTACATAAACACTCAAAATCGGTAGTGACGGGAAAAAGTGATGTTTAAAAATGGAAGTTGATGCATGTCGATAATTTTGGTCATGATGAAATGTTATATTTAAATTTGTTTCTAGAATTCGTGCTTGAACGCTCGATACGGTTATCTTGCGAAAAATTATCTAAAATGCTTGTTATTACTATTGCATATAAATATACGTTTTTATAAATATAAACTTTACATAAAAATAAGGAAACAATGGCAAATCTCATTCTTCATGCATAATTTATAAGTAAATTTAAAATTAACATGTCTCACGAGCATGTCAATGAATATATCGTGAACTTTTTCAAATATTATAACAATATTATTAACAGCACAATAATGAATTATCAGACCACAAAATACGAGCCAAATAAATCGTTAAAAATCAAAATTATCACGAACACGAAAATAAAATCATTAAAATTGCAGCAATTTGCAATAATTGACTCGCAGAACCATAACGACCGATATGAATTTCCGATGATACGAATTTAAAAATGATCGAAAAAAATCTTCAGATGACATCAAATCAATCACCGAAGCGACACGAATTCTTCAAGAACCGCAAAAGAAGGAAGTAAGTCAACGAAGTGACACTTGTCGGAAAAGACCAGACGTCGAACAAATAAAGAAATTTAAGACGGGTTTTTTGTCCTTTCGAAAGTACAATCGATATGTACTTTATAAACGGATGAAATATATATTGAATTCAATTAATTTGAGATGATTGCATGCTATTAAATTTTATGTAAACGTGTGAATCATGACCGGATATTTGATTAAAAAATAATTAGAACTATTGAATAATGAAACAATTATAGAAATGAAACGTGTTTTGTAATTTCAACGAAAGATAATTTGATTAATAATTTATGATGTATTCAGATCAGAAAATAAACGGTTGCTCAAATGAGAAATTTCATGTTTGCTTTTGATCCCTTTCGACCTTCTTACAAAGTTGAAAGGTTCGTCAGAAAATTTCCAAACTTAATACTCTTTTTTTTTTAAATTTCTGCGTTCTTAAAAAGGTCACTGAGAGATTTAAGTAATATTGTACCTATTTGCTTTTGCACAATCATTCAGCAAATATGAAAAATTAAATAAAAAATTTCATATAACAATTGAGTTTTTAAAAAAAAAAGTTTAGTTCGAAAAAAATTTATACAATTTTGACACTTGCAGAATATTTAAATACACATATTTGCTTGGAAGAATGAAGCATGGTCGATTAGTCGAAATCGCCATTAACCCATTTGCATCCAATTTTGTGTTCGAGCAGCGTATACAATGTACGAGCACGTGTGGAATTTTAATGTAACACACAAGCAAACCAGACATACTGATTTAATTTTCTTTACACATTTCCTTTGAAATAGATCTATATAATGTACGATAAAATATATACCAACGCCTTTTTCTGACTCATACTCTTAAGTTATATACAAAATTTGTTAAATGTTAAATATCTTATACATAGATTCATTTGAATATGTCGAAATATATTTTCAAAAGAAATTTATATAAAAATCATTGAATAATCGAACCGTATTGAATATACCGTGACTATATTACGTTTTTGATAAATAAGGAACGTCAATTAGATCATATGCGAAAGTTCCGCGAGTACAACAATAGGCTCTGTCCTACATAATACAATTATGTTATAAATACACACCTGAGTATTCATTTTCATTTTTTTATTCATTTTTCTGCGAGATTGAGTATAAGACGTGTGAACTGGTTCAGCGAAAGGTATATACAAGTCTTCTGACGGAAGAAATGTTTAAATTTAATGAAAATGAATAAGTATTGTAGTTTTGGTTAAAAATATTATACATATTATACTTATGTTAAGAATGCGTAGACTGGTTGTATTTTCAAAATATATATAATCTTCTGAGATAATAGATTGTGGAGGTTCTTTATCTAAATATCATAAAAAAAATAATGATCAATATATTATAGTAGAATACATAAGTAAAAATAAAAATACAATAAAAAGATATTTAGGAAAAAAATGAGAACACTTATTAAATTAATAAGTCAATTTTGGGACTTTTGAACTGGCTTATTTAAAGGTTCAAATAAATCTTCAATTAATTTATCTGGCCATATGTTAACTAAGAAAATAATTACAATTTTATAATGTACGAATTCTAACAAAATATAATACGATAAGTACGAAACACGTTAAGTATTCGTGATACAAACAATATATAATAAAAAAACAAACGCTTTTTATCACACCAATATCGTCGAGAAAACATCGAGAAACGACCACAATTGACATGCAATATATATTTTTTGATATTGAGCTTCGAATATTATACAATATACATGATAACTACGCAAATCAGATTTTATCCGCACATCATGAAAAAGCACACACGCGAGATGCAAATTCTACTTAACAAAAGTAAATAAACTAATATTACTATACTAACAATAAGAACTATAACATACATTAAGAACTCTCTCACAGCGTATACGATCTATAGACCAATAACACATGCCTTATATAAAAAGTCTATACAAAAAAGGACACGGTCCAGAATATACCGTTACTAGACAATCATCTCATGTCCATACCGAATATGAAACATTTGTTCTTGACGTGTGAAGATTCGATGAGGTACAATAAGCCCGTCGAAACCAGAAACAGGTAGTTGGGTGTGCTCCGACCGCTTGACCTACAAATTATCTCAGAACTGAACTCTATTGCCAGAGGCTCTCAACCTTTTTTCTGTGCGTGTATGTATGTGTCGACCTTTGGTCGGATCGTGCGAAATAAATGACGGAATCTGCATGCGCGTGGGCGGATTGCTTTCTCGAAGAAAGTTTGTGAAGATGGCTATTTGAAGTTGTTGATATTATATTATTTCGAAATGTATGCAGATTATAGATATCGATTGAGATTTTGATTGGAAAGAATTTTTGGATTTTCGTCGAATGGGCGAATATAATATTGTGACAGCAATTCGGTGTTAAAGGTTAATGCAAATTTATCTGAATGGATAATTGTTCTATATAAAATAATTCTACTAATAAATCACAATATTGAATAAATAATCAGTTTTGTTTACGATAGATTAAAATAATATAAATATTATTATTTCTTACACATTTTCTTCTTTATACAGATAACAACCAATATTTATTAAAATACAAACACAAAAAAAAGAAACTCAGATAAATTGAACACATTACAAACACAATTCTTATTCAAATAATAAAATTATTAATATCGAATAAATTTGATCGTTTCAATGATAACAACTGATTCAACGATATTCGGCATCGACTATAGCGGTACTCGACGCAAACGGAATGTATAATATAATATAAATTAAAATCTCGATTTGAAGACCACTATGTTGCTATTTATTAGAATAATCAATCATAAGTGTGTATTCGAAATCGTAGAATAACACTTGAATTCAATTGAGCATGTCGTCAAATAACACACGTCAAATTAGTACTGGCGAACGAACTTCTGTACTTAAGTACACGCTGTCGAAATTCAATAGAACCGAACTTCAACTTAACTAAACGATTTCGTGATCGAAAACATTTTGCTCAAATCATACAAAAATTATATGTTCTATAATCACGACAACAAAGAGGAAGGTTGCGGACGAGCGACGAAAAAATGTTTGTGTTCAATGGTTACGTTTGAGATTTTTTCGTTTCGGATTTCCGTTAGGCGATCAATTTTAATGAATCCATGAACGTGTCCCTGACCTCGACTCCTTTTAAATGTGTGTAAACATTGTAAAAAATTACGAATTTAAGGTCAAATATCCGCCGTGCACCGTTTTATGGGTCGACGAGGCTAATTTCTCGAAATTCCAGTTAGCATAAGAGTACCGCATATATTAAACTTATCTATATTGTAAGTATGTTTTCAACCGGTACTGAATATCACAAATTATTCGTCGCATATGTCCAGTTATTCAATTAGTGAATATTTCGTAGTTGGCTGGATATTTTTGTTGATTTTTGCTGATTGCATGTAGGATTTCGTAAATCAATTACAAAAGTGAAAAATTGTTTTCAGATAATACAATATATTATATTTAGAAAAAGATTTTTTTTATGAATAGCAGTTTTGAATCTTAAATTAATTCATATGTCAAAATTAACGTTTCCTGTGCAAATTTTAATGCTCTGATAAACGCACGGTGATTTCTTGTCGATTTTTCACTTTTTCGGCGTTTCACATTCGTGGTTTTTATGGAATGTTAATATGGTTTCTGAGAAAAGTTTCTCGATAAATAATTCAACGATATCTCAGAGACGAACCGTATTTCGATCGTCAATTTGACGTATTATCATAATGAGATAAGTACTAATCGCCTTTTCCATGCGGATCTGCTTTCACGCTCTTCCACGAGAAATTTTCACATTTCAATTATAAAATATGTTTATTATTAATTTCAAGTGCTCCGCATATGAATATTTTAATTTCGATTCATTCAAGTCTCAAGGCGTTTTCTATTATTTCAGAATTATCGCGGATATGGTGTTTTTAAATTTCGAAAATTTTCAAGGTGTTCGAATTTTGTACGGTGAAAGCAAATGTTTTGCGAGATTTGCACGGTTTTTGCAAGACTTTTGTTAACCAACTTCAATACAGAAGTGTATCGAATACATGCATATCCTCATTGCTGAAAATAATGTATATGAACTTTCAAATCATTTGGCATTCTTGAACAATAAAAGTTCATAGGGATAAAGCGTATCAATGCCGATTGAACGTATTAAAGCTAATCAACAGAACCCCTCGTTATCAAATTTATTACTTTGTAGACCAGTGTTTCTACAATAAGCATAAGGAATTAGATGTTAGTAGAATGAGAATAATATTTTTTGAAATCAAGTTAAATTTTATTTACTTTTGTACTTATGTCGATGTTTAGCGACAATAAATGCGAATAAAATTATTATGATCATGTACTGTAAATTTCATTATTGTTTCAGTATTTAAGATCTTTATTATGTAAAAAATCAATGATACTATAAAGATTTCGTCTTATAGTGAACATTTTTCAAAATTAAAGAACAATATCCAATAGTATCCAATATCCAATCTTTTCTTGAATTGATAAAGCTGGACGTTCAATAGATCTTGTAGGTCATACTAGTTTTGAAAATATTATAATTTAATAAATATGGGGTTATAAAAATTAATAAACCATTAAACAAAATTGAAGAACAATCAAGGTATATATAAAAATATCAACCATTTTAAGAGTGAATATTTTCTTTAACAAAATTTTAATAACCTGCAAACCACGTATTGCTCATCACTGAATTATACAGGATTCAGATTCAAAAGCAGGTACACATCGAAGAAAAAAAAACAACAACTTTTTTCTTCATCAAATAATCAATGGTGCAATAATGTCAAGTTACTTCTTTACATGCAATACAATGGACACAATACAAAAAGCCAGTCGCAGCACAAAATATTCCAGCGCAATTTGAAATTTGAAACATTCGCCATAAACTGTGGGCAGTGCATGGTTTTTATCAACTTTCACTGGATATAATGCAAAATTATACGAGTGGACAATGACGTCAAGCCTTCGCGTCTTGTGCGTGCAAACGCGTCGCAATGAATACGTTTTCTATCTACTTTATTATGCTCACGTGTGTAATATTATTGTAATGGGCAATTTTCGTGAAAGTAAAAATGTCGTATATGAATGAAGAAAAACAAAATCGTTTTTACATACAGATGGCGAAAATGCTTCAAAGTCTAAAAACTGCGTTCGAAAATGATCAAGTATGGAATAAAAACGAATTGTAAATTTATTTATTTGTTATATTTTTCTATGAGCAATCTTTTTTTTTCGCAGAATCGCATTGATAAAAAAGCGATTTTGTGTCAACTAACGATTTGTATGTGATCGAGGGTATCGCATTCTAATTATGGAATGGACTAGTTTTTCAAAGTGCAAAACATTCACATAATCCGAAGTTACGAAGTGAGTATTAAACTGTGATTATTTTTTAATTTAGCACTATAAAAATCAGATTGATTTCGATTACAGGTTTCTGTGTAAGTAATTTTCGACCGTGAAAATTATTGGTTCATCAATCGAATATAATATAACGGAATGAATTGAAATGGAAAATTCAATTTTCTTTTTTCATTTTTATTATCAATACACATGCGAATTTTACGGTAAACTTATTTTATGGATTTATACGGTCGATTCGAATGTAAAGTACAATTGCACTTAATGCGTTTTTGACGTAATGTATTTTTTATCAAAAAACATACATAAATTACAACCTAACTTTTAAAAGTTATGTTGTAAAGTATTTATGTATTTTTATGATAAAAAAAAAATTTCTATCTGAAATTTTGAGTATTCTGATTACCTGTGATATGAAAACAAAAATGTAAAATTCAATGACAAAGAGTGCAAGCAGATAACCTATTAAGTGAAGCAATGCACTTTTTAGTAAAGTTCATAAGTCACGAGAAGATAACCATCATAATTATAAATCAACGGGAATGATACAATTATAATTCATTTCCGTGTTTTTCTTAAACAATATATTATATAAAATATATTTATAAATTGACGATAAGACTATTTGTATGGAAAATTTTACTTTGAAATATAATATGACATAAATATTATAATATTTGCAAAATCCGTCATAGTTATGGAATTTTTAATTAACGAAATTAATAATTTATACCCGAATTGATTATAAGCGATCATTCAGTCGTATATTTAATTTCCATGAAAAATTGAATTATAAACGGATAAAATTATTTTTATCAGTCACATTTTATCGGGTATGTTGATTTTTTTCCATTTATTTTTATTGAAGATAAAATAAACTATAAACATCATTACTTCCACAATTTTGTATACTATTCTTATAATATTCTAGCATGTTTATTTCATGAAAAATCTTTTTTTATATACAAGCATGATAATAGTCGTGCAAATTTCCGTCGAAGCTTCGACGAAGTTATCGTAACAACGACCATGTCGAAACCACATGAGCGTGAAGTAATCTTTTCAATTACCCTCTAGTTTACACTAAATTACCACATTTTCAAAATATGAACATTCCGAAAACTCCCAGAAACCGATCAGTCCACACTCAATAAAAAAAGGTGTTGCGAAATTGCGGAAATTGTCTATTTGCATCTCACAATCAGATTTTTCAGAAGCGTTTTCGACATGATTTTAATTCGTCTTATATATTATATTTGTGTGTAGAATGTACTAGATCGTCAATAGCTCGTTACACGTTGCATAGCGTCGGTGCTGTTCACCCATTGAGTCATTGATGATGGTAAACAATCGGCCATTAGGCCCGATGATGACCGCCTTTAATGTTAATGGGCTGACAAAATGGAAAATGGTACCGTCTCTATCTTGTGAATGTTCTTCCGTTGATTTTCCGACGTATTGACGCGGGAAAATTGTCGGAAAAGCGAATATTTTATAAAAACACATTTTTTCAATATAAAAATTATTAGGAAACATTTTGTATTAATTATAATTTGATTTAAAACTTTTTATTTTAGTTTGTACTAAAATTTTCGTAACTACAGTCTGTGATGTGTTCAAAGTTTTTTTGCTCATTACACAAAAGTGCTTCATGATGGATGTGTGTGTTTTTATATTGCAAATTTAATTTTGCCAGTTTTGTAAGACGTCGTTCTCAATTTTCGTACATATGTCAAGTATGATATTTTAATCGATGCAGATGTTGGAATTTACAATCAGGAAAACGCGATGAGTACTTATTGTGAACGATTATGTGAAATACGTTCGGGTGTTTTTGTATTTCGTTTCGCAGAATATTGCAGCTAATCAAATGTGATATTGAGACACTTTCGTAAAAAAAAATGAGTGAAATGAGGTAATAATATGTAAAAATAAAACAAAATATTTTCGTACTATTTTTGCGCGTTATCTGTTTTTTATATCAATAATTATAAAGTAAACTAAAATAAAAGTGAATGTTGAATTTTTTCAGGAGTTTTTCAATTAATTAGAATTGCAAAACTTTTGAATGTCACATTCGATAAAAAAAGATTTTGTTATCAATAATAACGTCGCGATAATTTATAATTGCGGTAAAATATAATAATAATTAAAATATAGGTTATATTAATACGACTCGATTATTCATTATTATTATTCTCAGCAAAAATTAATCGATTAATTTGGAAAAACCAGCTGATTTCTAATTTTCCTCAGTTTGTATACAATTCGATAACTAATTCACTACGAAATTAATCTAACGTCACTTTCACAAAAGCGGCGAAAATTTTTATACAAAAGATCGTACAGATATAATTTTACACGAACCTAATGAATTATTTATGAATCCAACAGTCCGAAACGATCTTTCCACCACGGAAACATTTCGAAGTTCTGACATTCTTCTCCCGTTTCCATTCAGACTTCTGATCTGGTTGGTCAGCTCGAGCATCATCATCATCATATTCGCACGACCGACCTTCACCGCTAGCTTTAGATTTTACTCCACTTTTAATAGTCGGTACGAAACGACCTCATTTCATATCTGCCGAGTTGGTTTTTCTTATTCTACCACACCACCAGATTGCCTTCGGATCGTGTACTTATTTATCTAGGTGCCGAACGGTGGATAGTTCTTGGCTGAAATTGCCAATTTTGCAGTTGGCGAATCATGCGGTTTTCCTTCGATCGATCTGCACTTGTGAACATCTTATCTTGTGATTTTTACGAGTTTTCCGGAAAATTTTGTTTATTTTTTTTTGTTCCGAAATAACCCATGAAGTTTATAATTTAATAAATATTAATGACTATGATGTAATTATATTATATTGAAATTAGAATGAAAGTTTACATTGTTATACTATGTAAAAAAATGTTGATTATTTATTTCGTTATGTTATAGACAAGGTTATCTTTCTCGTTTCCTTAATATTTTCTTTGAGTTGTTAGCCTAAATTATGCGAATGAAAAAATCTGTGTGGAAACTTTGGAGAGTATTTTTTAGTTTTTCTGTTGAATCGATTTCAAAATAAATAAGCACTTTTTCATAGTAAAATTGTTCTATAAATACTGTAATTTGCGTGTCGAAATTCTGAATAAATTGTTAGCGTAAAAACCAAACTTTTTAGTCCCCCCAAACAAACAATAATTAATTACAACGAAATCGTTACGTTGACATTCGTAACAGTTACCCAGTTTGTTTTGGCAATTAAAATTACATTTATATCGCGATTATTTTGCATACGTCGTCACCGTTGTAATTTTTTTCCTCCTAATACCTTTTGTGAGTCATCTGGAAGTGAATCAAATGGTAATGAGACTTTCTTTCGAATTAAATTCGCACGCGCTATGGTTCGTCACAATGGCGAACAATGAACATTGAATTTGCGATGCGCGCTTTTCATGGAAAATGCTGTGGCTTTTTCGGAAATATCGTTCGATGACCTTCCAAAAACGAAAACGATGTTCGAAGATGTCGATAAAAAAATTTTGAGCGTTGTAAAAAAACATGATAACGATATTAAAATTGACGGTCAATTATGCTCTGACGCTTATTACCGAAATCGTTTTGTAAATTAGTGTCGTAAGTGGATTAATTTTGCGTTTATTGTGTATGAAAACAAAAAATAGCATTGATTCTTTTTTGTGTATTTGCACATTGTTTTATATTATATTTACAGGATTGCATGCATTTTTTTAATTTTCCTTTTTTTATCTCATAGTAAGGTTTTGTCTTTTTGTGCAAAGAGCAGCGAGTTGTGGTATGCAATTTGTTACATCACACAATTATGAAAATTCTCGTTCAAGATTGTGATGATTCTAGGTCACATTTTAAAATTTCCCTTTCTCGAACCTTTACATTCAATACTTGAAATGAAAACAAGTCTCCATTGGGATTTATTTAAAAATAAAATCTTATTAATTTGTATGAAATCTGATTTTTTTTATTTAAAAATTACTCTAGATCACAATCATTCAACTAAATTTTTTTTTTGTATTATGTACCATTATTTTCATGGTATCGAGATACAATTGCTCGTTAACAATCATATACATGTATCAATAAAACAATTACACGTACTTGAGCCTCGGTAAAATTTCAATATTTTTACATATATTTTATACGATCATATTTAAAAGACACAATTCTTGGCGAGCGTACGCTCACATTTACGTCATAAATTAAAACATTATACTATTTCGAAATCTGGCTCGGATGAAATAACAGCCAGTTATCTCAACTATGACCCAAACGACCTCACTGTTTACATTCATGAATTTCAAATTCATTAGCATAACGATTTTTTCAAAATTTCGAACGAATCCTGATTAAGATTTAGAAAACTAATTGAACGTTTGATTTTCTTTTCAGATGACTTGCGGCATAACATGCGTGGACAACTTGTTGAACCGTTCCTTCTACAAGTTGGGTTTAATCATAGGCAAACATCCGGGGTATTTTTTAATAGTACCCGTACTCCTTTCATTATTATGCATAACAGGATATCAACAAATAAAATACGAAATAGATCCAGAATACTTATTTTCACCGATAAGAGGTGAAGGGAAAACCGAAAGAAACATTGTCGAAGAATTTTTCAAAGTTAATTACACACACAGGTTCAACGTAGGAAGGATAACAAGACCAGGTACATTACTCATTACATACTACAAAACTATACTGCTTCGATTATTTGTATATATTTATTTTTTAAATTTATTCCTTTGATAAATGTGCTTATCTTTCGCGTAATTTGGATTCGAAATAGGCCATGAATTTCATAGTTCAGGTCGGGTCATGGAACTGAACTCGAGATATTCATTGCGAGAGCAGATAAAACGTTACTACTAGGAAAAAAACTATTCGCACCCAGTGGATGTGAGATATGCGATTTTTTTCACAGACCACAGATAGATATGCACTGGATGAGACAAAGTGCAGTCAGAAGTGCATTCGCTTTGTTCTTGCTATCATTTGTTATGCACTAGTTGTGTGTATGGACGTCTGAAAATAGTTTCACAAATAAATGAAATATTTTATTTCATGGACATATAATACTATTAATTTTAAAACACTGAAAAAATTGATTGATACATTATCAAAAATTTTATCAGTATGAGTCAGTATGAAAGTTTTCTGAATCGGTAAACAGCGCTAATAAGAAAAAAAAATGAAATCGTGCCATTTTCCGTAAAAAAACAATTAATTTAAAGTACATTCCGCGAACTTTCTTTATTGTATTAATTATTAATATAATCACCAATTTGGTTTTCCTGATGAAAATTATTCGATACAGGTCGTTTTGGTCGCCTTATAATAACACCAAAAGATGGCACCAATAACATGCTCCGAGCGGACATTTGGAACGAATTGAAATTGTTGGATGAGTTGATCCAAAACTCCACGGCAACATGGGAAGATCAAACATTCACTTATAAGAACATTTGCGCAAGATGGATGGACAATTGTTCCACCAACGATATCCTCAACTTGGGAGAAATCATCGACGAGGTAAACGATTCGACTTTTCAACTATACCCAATAGTTTTGAGATCGATTGATCGATTCAAGATTGGTTTATAAATATATTTTTTTATATTCTTAGGTTGAAAGGGGTGATCTAAATTTGACTTTTCCGATTATGTTCAATCCCAATACTTACGAAATTCATGTATTCCCAGTATATTTTGGGGGAGCTGTGGTTAGGGATGACATTGTTGTAAGCACGCCTTCGCTTCAACTTGTGTATTTTGTCACAGCTGATACCAAGACTCAAGATGCCAAGTGAGTTTTAATTTATTTTTATTTTATCATTATCATTTAGCCAAGATTAGGATTATTTTCTTTACATAAAAATTCTATACTTCACATTCAGTAATAGATGATGAGTTATTGCATAAGAAGGCGATGAACATAATAAACAAAGATAAATTTAAAAGACGATTTTAGATCAGATATATAATATAAAGACTATTTCTAGATCTTATTATACATCGACCTCGATTTAGCCTAATCACAAAATATTATGATGTCACTAGTTACCTCGTTTTGTAGAATAATAGCTGAAAAATACTTGCCATAATTTTCTGCGACATGATAGGTGATTGCAAAATTGCTTGCAATTAAAATTAAATATACATATATAAGAAATATGGTTTGAGTAAAAAAAGTCAATACTAAATTGATATTAATTTATAACATATTCTTAATTAAAAATCCAGAGGTGCAGCATGGGAGGACATGTTTTTGGACTTAATCGGAGAACTCGAAGAATCTAACAGATTCAAATACATATCAATAGCGAGGTTCGCCTCTAGGACGTTGGATCACGAACTGGAGAAAAACACCAGAACCGTCATTCCGTTCTTCAGCACGACCTTCATCATTATGTGTCTTTTTTCGATCATCACTTGCATGATGTCGGATTGGGTAAGCTCCTAATATCAAACGAAACATATCCACAATCCAGATTATACAATTGATTATTTTTTAAGGTTCGCTCGAAACCATGGCTGGGATTGATGGGTAATATTTCAGCCGTGATGGCGACTGCTTCAGCTTTCGGAGTCGCCATTTATTTAGGCATCGAATTCATCGGAATCAATTTGGCAGCCCCCTTCCTCATGATAGGTGAGTAATAATTTGGTGTTTGGAGTAAGTGGACGATTTTGATTATTGTTGCGGTTCTGATACATCCATTATTTTATTCCAAGAATATATAACAATAAAAATTACTAGAAACGCAGGCAATTCATGCAAAGAGAGAGGTTCATTAATTGTGCAATATTAGACGCAATGCGAATGTGTTATTTAATGAGAATGTGCAATACATTTCATATTGCGGCGAATCGCGCATTAGTTCACTTGCCAAATAACATTTTGAATTATTTCATAAAAATATTCGATAGATTGAAATTTTTAGAACAAATAATTTTAATAATGGTGTTAGTTACGAATAAATTTTTATGATATTCCGGCGGAAGTTCGTGCAAATTTGAAAATATTTATTGAAATTTATTTTAAAAAAACGCTCGTTGCTTTCGAAATACAGTTCGATTTTAATCGTGTTGCGACCTCGAACGGACGTCATTGAATTGCGCGGCAATTTGAATATTTTACTTATTTCAATTTGGCCCTAAGCTAACGATTAATGAGCGTCTTTTCGTATTGTGTAAAACGTTGGAAATTATGCTAGTCGTTTTCCTAAAATTTCAGCAAGCAATTTTGAAATATCCGATATACCGATTATTTATATGAAACGAATAAATTTCATAAACAAATATAATTTTAATTAGTTTCAATGTCATCAATTGATTAAATATGAAATAAATCATAACATTCAAATAGTAAATAGTGAAAAACACTCATGATTGATTAAATATAATCTTAGTTCTAAAATTTAGACACATATTAAAAAAAAAAAAAACTATTCGTATCACCAACACGAATGTCAAAATATCGAGAGGTCAATGAATTTTCGCACACGACACGTTTATAACGCATCATATTCAGTTGCAAATCTTAATTATATTTATTATATGCACAATCGCATCACTACAACATTTAAAAACAGCATAATCCGCGTTGCGAAAAACGATCTCGTTTCGGTTATGAACTGTGCAATTGCGCGCCACTGCCACAATCGCTGAAAACGACGCCAACAGATGAAAATGTCCGTTTTCGACTTTGCCCCCTCTTTTTCGCGAAAACTGGTACCCGACGAGGTTCTGTCCATTTCAAAAACGCGACATCGATGCTGTTCGATGTTACATAAAACACCCATTTGCGCAATCGAATGCGCCCCGAGTGTAATGCACAGTTTGCAGAATGATCGTCGTTGGGCAATTATATTGCTAAGCTTCCATGACGTGTCTAATGTGTCCGAATTAAGCATGCCTTTTTTATGTGGAAGGTTTTTTTGGATATCGAATTGTGACGCTGCGATATGTCGGAAAGGGTTGATTCTAATTTATGATGAGGGAATACACTCATCAACATACGTCTCCCGATTTACGCGGTAGATACGTTCCGCGATGAGCCGTATAAGTGGAAATTGCGTAAAAAAAGAATATAAACTTATATCAAACAAGAAATAGATTCTAAAGTAAAGAAAGACTTCAAATACACGTTATATAAATTGGTAGATTAGTTCAAGAAAATCTGCGTAAAAAGAGTCTAAAACAAATTTGAAAATTTTTTTAAGGAAATCTGTTATCGATAGTGTTTTTTTTTTCAAATTTTTTACTAACCTATTCAAAATACGCCAATCAAATAAAATATTTTGATGACTGCGTTAAAGTGAAACCGCGTAAAACGAGTATGAATGGGTGAATATATATTTTTAGACCAATTTAGCCGCTCGTCCAAAATAACACCCAAGATCCTCAAACTGGACGTGTAACTCAAAGGAACTCCATTCATACGAAGACAAGGCCTACCCACCCTCCGACGCGTAAGACACAAGGCCTGCGTCTTGGCCTCTGAGAAAGTGAGCCCAACTTCATTCCCCCAAGCAATCACTCTCCCAAGAGCTGAGGCAGCTAAACGCTCCACCGTCACAGTATCCGAACCACCAATAACCATAGCAACGTCGTCAGCGAAAGCAGAAACTTGCACTCCCTCATCCCAATCAATAGTTAGTAGTCCATTCATCACAACATTCCAAAACAAAGGCCCACACACAGATCCCTGAACACACCCTTTATGAACTCCCTTAATGCCGTAATTACCTCCAATACAAATTTCAACGAATCTATCACTAAAATAGTCACATACAAGGTTAAACAAATTCACCGGGCAGCCAGCTACAAACAAGGACTTT
>JAOXNN020000082.1:2015461-2048288 GCA_028571205.2 Hydropsyche betteni
CTATATCGTCTATGAGATCCTTGACGATTCCATCCTGGTGGTGCGCGGCAGCGACGGCGATGTGCGCGCATTTCACAATGTCTGCCCGCATCGCGGAACTCTACTGGCGGAGGGAGCGGGCAACGCCAAGCAGTTCGTCTGCCCGTTCCACGGCTGGCGTTTTGCCAGCGACGGCCGCTGCGTCAAAATAATCGACCGGCAGGACTGGGGCGACTGCCTGGCCAGGGGAGATGCCGATCTCGCGCCTGTGCAAGTCGGCCTTTGGGGCGGTTGGGTGTGGATCAACATGGACCCGGACTGCCAGCCGCTGGCAGAATTTCTCGCGCCGATGGCGGCGATGACCGAAAAGTTCGAGTTCGAGAAGCTGAGCCCGGCCTGGCACAAATCGGTGGTGGTGCCCGCCAACTGGAAGACCGTGCTCGGCGCGTTCACCGAATTCTACCACGTCCAGACCACGCATGCGCAGATGCTGACCTATACAAACGACTATTCGATCAGCCGGGCCATGGGTCGCCACGGCTGGATCAGCTATTCCGGCGGCACAGGCCTGCCCGTGGGGCGCAGCCCGCGCCTGCCGCCCAAGGAAGTGCCCGACTACCGCGAATATCTGTTCGAATATGCCGATCAGTTCAAGAACGACCTCGCCGCGATGCAGACCGAGCGCGCCTATCAGGCTACCCAGCGCTTGCGGACCGAGGCCAGCGCCGAAACGCCGCCTGCCGAAGTCGCGGCGAAATGGGGACAGTTTATCTATGAGGCGGCCATAGAGTCGGGCGCAGGCTGGCCAGCTGAGCTGACGGCCGAATACATCGCCGAGAGCGGCTTTGACTGGCACGTCTTCCCCAACACCGTGTTTCTCCACCCGGCGATCGAGGCCGTGCTGTGGTACCGCTTCCGCCCGCATGGCGACGATCACGAGCAGTGCCTGTTCGAGGTCTGGTCGT
The DNA here is from genome assembly GCA_028571205.2 of Hydropsyche betteni. NCBI lineage: Eukaryota > Metazoa > Arthropoda > Insecta > Trichoptera > Hydropsychidae > Hydropsyche > Hydropsyche betteni. The sequence continues at coordinate 2,016,406 of JAOXNN020000082.1, forward strand.
TCGAACGCTACGCACCTGGCACCGAACCCAAAGTGGAGCACCAACATTTCGAGGACTGGCGCGAAGGCGATTTCCCGCTGATCTTCCGCCAGGATTTCCTCAACATTCCCCGGGTGCAGAAGGGCATGAAATCGCACGGCTTCAAGGCCTCGCGTCCCAGCCCGGTGCAGGAACGCGCGGTATCGCATTTCGCACAGTAACTGGTCGCTTCCTGACTATAATTCATAATGAGCGGTCACTACGATGTTTTTATAGTACCTGAAATAATTGACTGATATCGGCAATGAAGATTTCATCGTTTCGGAGCTTTCGTTTTCGTCTCGGATGATTTTTTCGAATTTTTTCAATGCTTCACAGTTATTATGGCATTTCTTTTACTTATTCGTACTTATTTCACGATTCGAGTGAGAATCTTAATAAATGTATTATTTAAAATAATGTGTGTAGTATTTCAAATCTAACTTTGCTTTAAAGAGAAAATATAAAAAAAATATTTTTTGTCTGCCACCTATTGGCGATTTTCAAAAGTGTGAAAAACTATTGAAAACGTTCATACGTTTAATTCAATTTTAGAATTCGAAAATTTTAAATTTAGTATACGGAATTGTATAGATACAAATTGAAACACTTTCTACACATTTTATTTAGCTCAACGTGATAGCCCCAAAAGTAATTTTAGTAATGTTCCCTAAACATTAATCTGCAGTCACGGCTCGTACAAAGCATTGTCGTTATTCTATGATTGAATAATTTATTTGTCTCATTCAAAATGACAATATTAGCAAACCCTAGTTTGAATTTCTTTTGTCTTAATGTTCATATAATGAGTTTCTTCCTTATTAAAATTGAGATTTATTGGCAAAAGTGTAATTTCTTATCTTTCCACTAATAATATTAAAATTTATTGTAATAATAAACGATTTTTTTCAGGTATCGGTATAGACGACACCTTCGTGATGCTCGCGGCTTGGCGAAGAACTTCGGTGAAATTGAGTGTTCCCGAGCGTATGGCACATACCCTATCAGAAGCGGCTGTATCTATTACGATTACATCTGTCACAGATATGGTCTCTTTCTGGATAGGTATTTTCAGCGAATTTCCATCTGTAAGAATATTCTGCACTTATTCAAGTTTGTATTATTTTGCTAATATCAAATATTTTCATAGTAAAACTGGAGTTACTTAGTTTTTTTTTTTATTACAGGCATAGCTGTGTGCTTTACATTTTTGTGGCATATAACATTCTTTTCATCTTGTATGGCTATTGCAGGATACTGTGAACAGAAAAATATTCATTCTATACTTTGCGTGAAAGTTTTACCTGTTTCCAAAGCAATAGAAGGTATTTTTCATTTTTTTTTTGTTATCAATAAAAAACTAAAGCATTTAATGAAATTTATTTTTTATCCTTACAGAAAAACGTTCAAAGTTATATCAAATTCTATGTACTGGTGGTATCGATCCAGCTAATCCAGATAATCCAATAGATAATCGAGAACATAAAATCATGGCATTCTTTAGAGATAATGTGGCATTTGTACTCAATAAAGGTTGGGTTAAAGTTTTGGTAGTTATTACCTTCGCCTTATACTTAGCTGGTGCTGGCTATGGTATAACAAATATAAAAGAAGGATTGGAGAGACGCAAATTGTCAAAAGCAGATTCATATTCTGTAGTTTTCTTTGACATGGAAGATTACTATTTTAGAGAATTTCCTTATCGCATTCAGGTACTTTTAATTTTGAATAATTCAAATTGTTTCAAGATATTTTTATGATAATACTTATTATTTCAGGTTGTTATAACCGGAGATTATAATTATTCCGACCCTATAATTCAAAATCAAGTCGAACAATTAACGCAAAATCTGGAAAATACATCATATATATCTGATCCGTTATATACAGAATCTTGGCTAAGGTCATTCCTCAAATACATGTCAAGAAATGAAAATTATTACAATGTTTCCATTAATAATGAAGAATCATTTATATCTGCTCTGAAAGAGGTTTTTTTCTATAGTAATTGAAATTAATAAACATATAATATGTATTCTAATTATGAAAATATTTTCAGTTATGGTTATACCCATCTAATCCATTTTCATTAGATGTTAAATTCGATGAAAATAATACTCGAATTATTGCATCAAGATTTTTAATTCAAGCTGTAAATGTGAGTGACACAAACCATGAAAAAGATATGGTGAAACTATTACGAGGTATTTGCCACGATTCACCATTAAACGCCAGTGTGTTCCATCCATATTTTGTATTTTTTGATCAGGTATGTATCATTGCAAAACTTGCTATCAAATTGATTTCTCAGCAAATTTTATAAAATAAACAATTTTTCAGTTCGAGCTAGTACGACCAACTTCCATTAAAAATATGGTAGTAGGAGCTATCATAATGATGATAATATCATTTATTTTCATACCAAACTTCCTTTGCTCTTTATGGGTTGCATTCAGCATAATATCAATAGAAGCAGGAGTAGTTGGCTATATGGCTTTGTGGGATGTTAATCTTGATTCTATATCAATGATAAATTTGATTATGTGCATAGGATTTTCTGTTGATTTTACAGCACATATTTGCTATGCATACATGGCATCTAAAGCTAAACATCCAGATGGAAAAGTGAGAGAATGCTTATACTCCTTGGGACTTCCAATTGTTCAAGGTGCTTTGAGCACAATATTAGGAGTATCTGCTCTTTTATTAGCAGACACATATATATTTTTAGTATTTTTCAAAATGGTATTTTTGGTGATCTTTTTTGGTGCTATGCATGGCATTCTTCTATTGCCAGTTTTACTTTCATTATTTGGACCAGGATCATGCTCTTCATTCAAAAATGACGAAGAAATAAAAATGTCCAAAGTGGAAAAAACATTTCCACATCCATATTGCATCCCTCACCCACAATTAGTGCTGAACGAAAGTATGTACAATAATAAGGGATTCAAAAACCCTACTATTAAAGGTTATGGAGATGAAAAAGATTTGGGAATTGGAACATCTGGTGAAGATTCCAGTGAAAGCAGCTCAAGTCAATCACAAAGACGAAGAGCTGCAGAAGATGAAGATACAAAAAGACGATATGAAGAAGGATGGCGCCGTTCCCACCATCAAATAACATCTCATAGCCAATTTGCTCCACAACAATTAGACTTGTATGGTTATGATTCTGAACGCGCATGGTATCGACAAAGACAAGAAGGTAACAGGCGAGTTCCTTATGATAACGTAAAAAGGAATCAGTATGATGATAGATATCGAAAACACGAAGAAAGATCGCGTGGAGCACGTAAAATGTCTCCTGATGATCGTCCAGTTCGCTCTCAATCAACTCATGCACTACAACCAGCTCGGGCACCTCAACGCTCATCCTCGCATCACAACCTACAACATAAATATGTTGCTGAGATGAGGTTTCCGTAAAGACTGAACATAATCCAAATGTGATAATTGGAGTCAGCTAATATGAACATATTTTCAATTCATAAGTGCACCTTTGATATGAAAATCAGCGTTTTCATAAGAAGTGTTGTTCTAAGTGCCTTATACACTTTTGATAAAAATATTTGCTCATTTACTAGTTTACAATTGTTGAAGACAATAACTGATAGTTAATTGTAAATAAATTAATGGAATATTCATTATTTTTAGATTATTATAAACAAGTCCAACATTTTTTAAGTGAATACTATTTGGTAGATAATTTTTGTAATAATCTATTGTAAATAAAAAATACCTTTCCAAACATGATATATTTAATAGTCATAGCTATAGTTTTTTTTTTCAAATATGCAAAAAAATATAAACTGGTGTAGTTTCCTTCATTTATTCCGCGTTACTCTCGAGGCTATTGAATAAAAGTACCGATTATTAATAACTTGAAATTACTTAATACTGATGATTGTGTATGTATAAAAAAGTTACAATAAAATATGACTTAATTACAAGAACCAAGTAAATGTGTTCAATTAATGTATATTGTATATTTACAAAACAGACCTATTTACATAGTTGAAAAGTGATAATTTTATATTTTGTAATTCCTCGGAAGTTGTGTTTGTTGTTTTATAGACAGATAGTCTAATTTAACTTTTATTTAAGTATCATGCTCATATATTTATTGATTTATGTATCTGAAATATGGAAATTCTATCAAAAATTTCCATGGAATGTTTCTTTCAGAAATATCGATCCAGATTGTCAAATATGTATATCTTTATTGTATTTATATCTCATCTTAAAATATGTATTTGTTACCGAAACTTTTAATTTATACTGACAATTTTGATAAATAAAAATGTTTTATAATAATTTTTTTTTTATTATTTTACCTCAAGTGTGCTTATGATAAAACATTTTTTGTTGAAATATCGATTACGAAATTAAATCAACCTTCTAATTTAATGGCCTTAATTAATTTAAGTAACCAAATTTTTATCCAAATTGTTTTATTTATCTCTATAAATATTTCATGCATAATATAACAATGAAAAAGTAAAAGCAAATGTAAAAAAATTAATATATAAAAGTTATAAAAACAATGGTGTACAAAACAAAAATAATCACAGTTTAAAGATCTTTTTCAAAAATACGTCTCCTTGTGAGAGAAAGAGAGAGACGTTTCCTTATTTGAGATTTTTCATGAGAATTATTGTTCTTTTTAGGACTTTGACTATTTGGCAAACTCTTACTGGGAGATACATAATAACCTACACCTTTACAAAACTTTGTAGGAGATTTCAAATAACATTCAGAGAAAGATTGAGATTTCACCAATTTCTTTGGGGAATATTTGAAATTCTTTTTAGGACTCTTATCATTAGATGGAGATTTCAAGATAGGTTTTCTTGTAGTATCTTGAGACATTGTACAACCAGAAAATTCAGGCGTTGGATTGTTTATTTCTACATTTAATAAATCAGAAGTTATTTTTTCAGAAACTGAATTTGACTTTGAGCGTTTCTTTTTCCTTATTGGTTTTTGTTCTACATCAAAATTATCATCTTTTTCTGTATGTAAATTTCTCTTTCTTCTAACTGTTTTTTCCTCTTGAGATTTAGTTTTATTTAAGTTTTTCTTAGGAATCTTCCGCGTTTGAAGTCCTTTGTGCACATAGCACACTTCGGTTTCAATACCATTGGACAGTAAATATGTCATCCATTGTATTTGTTTATTAGACAATTTATCACCATCACCTTTCACTTCAACAAATTTAATCTGAAATTTCGATATCCATTTTAGTGCAATTTTAACAGAAATTTTATGGATTTTCAGTACCTTTTTAGTGGAATAATTCCAAACTGTCAAATCAGGAAACCCTGAATGAAAGTAATGATACGATTGAGATAGTCGTTTACATATACAATGTAAACCATTCCTTCCTAAGCAAGTAATTATTTCACGAATCTTACACCATTCTAAATTACTATTGAATAATGAAACTTCACCTGTAATAACGGAAATCGGGATCAATAAAACAATTTGCAATTGTGCGAAAGGTGAATACAAAATATATGTAACACTTACCTTCTTTTCTAGCATCAAATATGTTTTTCATAAATTCTATAACCTCTTCGAAAGTTTCCCAACCATTTTCGATATTTTTCAAACGATCGTCTATTTTGTCTTTTCTGTTTATATAAAAAAAATCTGAGTATAGATCTAATGGAGCGTCTTGAAACTTTGATATGAAAATACCAGTGCCTTTTTTAGAATCGGAATATATTATATCCCAGAACAACAAAACAAAAATAGATGTTATAATTCTTCCTTCCCAATGCTCACCTTTAAAAAAAGTAAATTATGAATTTCTATCACAAAATTTTCGTAATTGCAAATCAAGAAATATGTGCGCATCGATACCATCACTGAACTGAAAATGGTTTATATAATGTAACAATGCATAATTTTCTACAGAAGAGTAAACCTTTTCATCAGATATTATATCTCTATAAACATATTGTGCTTTTTTACCAGAAGCTTTTCTAAAAAATAAATAAATTATTCACACATTCACGTTGAAAAAAAAGGTGCATTGAACTCACTCGTCTAAAGATTTCGCTGAGATTTCTATAAAAGGAAGATCATATTCGATATCTCCAGAAAGTTTTATCAATACTTGTCTTATGTTATCACTCAAAGAAATATTTTTCTGTAAAGCTAATCTTTTGGCTCTATCTTTCAATGGAGCTTTTGCATCTTCCACAATTTCATTTTCATTGAGAGCACTTATAAGCACATCGGCTGCCTTAAATGAAATAATGAATGTTTAGTCATCATAAAATTTAATTAATGTATTTAAAAAAATTACCTTTTCGTATTGATGAAACCTAGTTTGCAAAATTAAAGCTTTTTCATTATACCATAAAGAACGCTTATGTTGCCTATATATTTTTTGTTTGAGTAATGAAGATAGAATCGAAAGAGCTAAATTTAAGTGATTGTCGGTTTTCAAAGCTTTAAAAGAACATATGCTAACTTCCAAAGCTTTTACATAAATATAAAGCGCAGTAAATCTATGTAACCAATGTGGGAATGGACTAAAAAAATCAATATTATGAAATATAAAACTACAAATAGAGCAAACCTTCACTAATTTGGATATATCAATAATTAACCAGTATGTTAATTCGAAAAAAAATCATTTTTCATCAAAAAACTAACATTATCGGATTATTAAAGTTTGTTCCAAATTCAATTTTTTGTTTACAATATGTACTTACAAATCTTTTGTATTTTTGTCGTGATTCAATTTTTTATAAATTTCGTAACATTCTTTCGCTAAGTTTATTACTGCTTCATGATCACACGGCGGAGAAGTTGTGAACGTAAGAATTTTTTCATAAAGACTATGTGCAATACAATAACTAAAAATAGGTTTAATTTATTTAACAAAAATCGATTTTCATAACTTAAGCATAAGAAAAATTTCATACTCACTCATCAAAAAATTGTTTTGTCGGAAAAACGCAGCTCTGAGAATCTATATTAATACCCTCAATTGGAAAGAATTGTTTTTTGTTTTTCATATTTATCAACAACAAATTTAATTGTTTATCTCTCAAAATAGCTGGATTCATTCCTAAATACATCAATAAATGCAACCGATCAAATGTGGACTTGGAAAAATCACTTATTTTCACACATTCGCCTAACGTCTTTATCATCCTGAAAGATAAGTTTTGTAATCTCTTCGCCTTATCAAATAAAATTAAGATATTAATATATAAATACGAACATTTTCATAACTGCACTATTCATAGTTTTTGATACGTCTAAAGTGCGATTAAATATTGACGATTTATTTTCAGAAAATTTTTTGAGGCTGTTCAAAAGCATACCTTTGTCTAGCTTGTCTGTTTTGATTTTAAAATGCTTACATATTTTTATAAGATCTGCTTTATTTACTACGGTAGCCCAGTCATCGAAATTCATATTTTCGCCTGAAACAATTATAGAAAAATATGTTAAATTGGTTTATTATAATTGTTTTATTATCTAGAAAAATTCACAACCATCGAGTAAAAAATGTTTGTTTATCAAATCTCTCATTATGTTTCTGACAAAATCATCAATAACATCTATATTTAAGTATTTATTGACGATGCTTGTTGTTTTATGCCATTTCCATTTAAGCCAATACATTCGGGCAAAAATTTTTTTATGATGAACAGTAGGTAATTCAGAAAAGCTGTTCAACAAACTAATTTCTTCACTTGAAAATAAGTAGTGTAAAGAAGCATCATTTGAAAATTTTTCAACCAGGTTTGAGAAAAAAATTGTTGTATCATCGAACTGTTTGAAATCGACCTTGTTTGTAGAAGAACCGTATTCTTCATAATTTGATTGAAACATATCTTGAAACATTTCTTCCATTTCTTCCTTATTCGGGATTTCTTCTTGTTCTTTATTCGGGATTTCTTTTTCTTTTTTAAACGATTTATCAGCGTCATCAATAATATTCACTCCCTGGTTGTTTCCATTATTGATATTTTCATCATCGTCAATAATAATACAATCTTCACTTTCGCTTATCCTGTACGATACTTTTTTTGTATTATCATATTTTTCACCAGCATTTAATTGATGACTAGAACTCTTTTTACAAAAATACGAAGTTATTTTATTCTGTGTTGACATTTTGAATTAATAGATCGATCTTCACTTGATTATTAACAAAAATCAAAATGGAGCACATACATTTTCATTAATAATAATAATAGAAGTTTATCAAAAGGAAACCTGTCAACAGAATTGCAGTAACGCGACATAATGTTGACATTTGGTTGTAAATGACACTTTCACCACTGCTAAAGCAAACAAATTATCATTGTGATAAATTAATAATATAATTAATTCTTTATACACTTTTACAAATTTAACATTCCCAGACATTTGCCCAAACAACACTAGAACATATGATACTGGCACACACCGACAGTAGCGCACACGACACTACACACGTAGCATAGATCTAGAGACGTAGATGAGATCAGAATAAAATGAATTGTCAGAATAAAAATAATTGGTCGGAATTTAAGAACGAAACGGTTTGAATAGGTTAGGGTTCTTAATATTATTCTGACCGTTTAATATAAATTCTTACAGACCCAGTTATAATTCTGACCATTCGATATTTATTCTGACCTTTTTGATTAAAATTCTGACCAAAACATGATTTAAATTGTGACCAATGTCAAATAAATTTTGATAAATGGGATAAAAATTTTGTCTAAAATCGTATTTAAATTCTGACCATTTAAATTCTTGCCGTTTTATGTTAGTTTTTCAAATAATCAGTTTGGATTGATTGTAAAAATAAATAATATGCAAAAATATATAACTTTTACGATTAATCTTATTATGAGATCATTTTGACAAAGTGTTCAATATTCAACTTTTCAAAAATTATTATTTTCATATTTGAATTCGGGCGGCGGCGTTCATTTGTTTAATTTCAGTGCTCGCGTCTCGCGTCGTATCCGAATAATAATTACGCCGTAAGTTTTTTTTCATGTATGTATATCGTTTTACGTATTTTTTTCCGAAGCAGAGAGATCATTCAGCCTAGCGGTTCCTAACCTGTGGTACACGAGTGGATAGTTGGTACCTGTAATTAAAATAAATTGAAACAAATTAGCTTATGTGCTATTTCCATACAATAGAGACTTACACACGACTGTCTGCCTAAGGTTTTCGGACAATGTTCGAGTGACATTGAAAGAGTCCGACGTAAGAAAACTGCTGTTGTAAAGCGATGAGAAGTTCTGGGACCGCAAAACATTCCGGACTCGTTACAAACGAAACGTCAAGTGTTTCGTGGGTAAAGCGGAAAGTTTGCACGTGTAGCTCAGTCTTCCTCAGTTCTCTCACCACCTCTCTTCAAAGTCCGCAAACTCTTTCTGCCATTTCGGCTTGTCGCCATGTCATGTGTTTGACGATGCTCCTCACGATGAAGTAGTTGGATCCGATTGCGTTTGAAACTTCGTTCATTTTCAAAACACACTTTGCCGCGCAGGGTTGTAAACAAACGGCCAACGGTTGTGATCGACGTTTGTCCCAAGTCGGTATGTTTTGACCATGTACTTATATATATTTTTTGTATACGCATCACATCTATGACAGATCACAATCCACAACCCAAGATATTATTGAAATAAATTATAAAATATTAATTAAATCATTAATCATCATATATAATCTTCAAATAGTATCTACTAAAATATTTCGTGTGTGTTACTGTCGGTATGTGCCAGTGTCGTATCAGCTATTGTCCTTTGAGCAAATATCTTCAACCTGCGATTCTACACAAGAGCACAAATTGTTAGTGATAAATGACTGATTTAACCAAAAATTGTCTGCTTCAAATATATTTTTATTATTGCTATTTACAATATTTCGATACGAGGTTGGCTCTCGGATAAGGTATATAGCATAGACCCCCAATATTTGATGGGGAGACCTTGTCCTGCAGAGGGCATAAAACGGGTCGACAATGATGATGATGATTTACAATATTATTCTTAAGTTGCCAGCCTTTTCTGAGCTGTCACATACGTGTGTGACTTAACCTATCTGTTCAAGTTCACTAACCATTCTTACTGAGTTTTATAATATGATCGATGAATCTGGAAGTAATTCTAATGAAGATTTAGAAGAATCAAAATCTAAAAGGCTCAAGCTTGAAAATGACCAATCATCAGAAGAACCTATAATACAGAGACCTTTTACAAAAAATCAAATGAGAAAATGGCTTAAAAAAGAAAAATGGGAAGCTAGAAAAAATGAAAAAAGAGCAAAGGAAAAAGCTAGAGCAAAACAACGACGAATCGAAGCTAAAATTAATAATATCGATATTGGACCTAGCAGAAAAGCGTTGAAACATTCAAAGGTTGCCAACAGCTCTTGTACTACTGGAGTGATAATTGACCTTAGTTTTGATAATTTAATGATCGAAAAAGACAGAGCGAAAGTAATTAAACAAATTTTAAGATGTTATTCATTAAATAGGAGATCATCGGCTCCAATGCAATTTGTTGTATGTAATTTCACTGGAAGAACTAAAGCTGAAATGTCTAGACATAACGGTTATGAATATTGGGATGTGAGTGAAATAAATGTTTTATTTATCATCTATAAACGAGAAATATTCTGATAAAAAGAGTTATTTCAGGTGAGATTTGAAGAAAAGGGTTATTTAGATGTTTTTCCCCGAGAAGATTTAGTTTATTTATCAAGTGAATCTGAAAACGTTATTCAAACCATAGAACCTAATAAAATGTATATTATTGGAGGCCTAGTTGATCACAATTTTCATAAGGTTTATTATTAACACAAATATCTTGTTACAGTTAAAAGTCACACAATTTTAAAACGTAAATATCGTAAATTTCAGGGATTATGTCATAAAATAGCAGCAGAACAAGGAATCCAACATGGCAGATTGCCACTTAACGAATACTTGGATATGAAAACTAGAAAAGTTTTAACTATAGATCATGGTAAAAAATTTATCAACTTTATATTGCGTATATGTAAGTTTTATGTTACTAATGAATTTTTTTTCAGTTTTTGAAATTTTGTTAAGGATAACAGAAGGAATGTCATGGACCGATGCACTAATGAAAGTTGTTCCTATGCGAAAGGGTGCGATTGTTTCGACAGACAAGACAAATTCATCATCTGAAGAATCTTGAATTTATAACAATCTGCAAGTACAATAAAAGATTTATACACAAATTATATTTCTAATGTACATTCAAAATGTTCAAGTTTTATATTCAAGTATATGAATCATTTTTAAATGAAAAAATAATTTATTAAAATATTAATAAACGTTTGTTTTTGTCATGTATCTTACTCGTCTACATAAAAAACTACTATAAGCTTTCATTTCTCATTAAAAAAAGTCTAATATGATCATGTCCATGTTGAAAAATTCAATTTTATTTCCTTTTATGTTATTTGCAAAGACTTGTGTTTCAATGATGCACAAATATTTTATGGGACAAAAACTTGTTTTTTACAATTGAAAAGAAACAGGGGATTGAAATTACATTTTATTTATTTGCCATTATCACAGTATACATTTTTAAGCACATACCGAAATTAACAACCTTCAGGTGCATTTATTTACACTTTGTACCGTGACAGATCGATTTATTACAAAAATATAATTTAGTCCACCCAATCAACATACAAAGAAAAATTTAAATATGGTTTTGGTGAATATGTATTTTCCCATCAATGCTGGAAAAAAAATTTAATTATAAGATTGAAAAAATCATAAAACTTCAATGTTTTCCTTATAGATTCACTCTACAGATGCACAAACCTTAACATCATAAAACAGTTCATGTTAGTGACTACGTATCTAAAATAATAACACCTTAAATATGAAGATTAATAAAAAGCAATAAATAGAATTTCCTATTCAATTATAAAGCGATCTGGTCAAGTAATAAACTATCAACAGAAAAACTAAATGACTTGAGCAGATTTTCAAACAAATCACAGTCACAATTCAGTAATGTTTAGTTATGTATAATATTAACTGTATCTGAATTCTAATACGTCATAATCAAAACACTCAACTTATTTAATATACAATACTTAAATAATTCCTACGTTTGATTACCTTTGCAAAACAAATTGGATATTAAATTTAAGTATATTAATTTACACACATTACACAATAAATATTAACCATAATTATAGAAAAAAATTGAAATTAAAAGTATACAAAGTTGACTATAAAATATGCAGAATTGTTATTGAGAGACCAATGAAAATGCATAGATCGAAATTATAACTTTTCTCAAAACACATTAAGCGTGAATGTTTTGATATTATTGAAGTTATTATTTTGTGACAAAATCATTGAATACAAACGTTCACATATAAAGAAAAGCAAAGTTCTCATAGTAAAAAAGATGAGACTTTTTTATAATCACAAAGAAAATATAAGCCATCTAATTAATTTGTACAAAAATTATTGTTAATGAAAAACTTTATATAAATTTTCAACAAATTTATTTATGTTAATTACAATCAGAAATCAAAATTTGGAAGAGAATTCGAGTAGAAAAATATTTGCAGAATCATCGTAATAGAAGAAACTTGAAGACAATTATGAATGCAATACACAAGATAATTGATATGATTAGCACCGTGAGAAACATTTTAGTCAAGAAAATAAAATTTGTATATGAAAAATTGAATTTATTCTAACTATAAATCACTTTTATCTATCAATTCAAATTCGTCATCAGAATCACGTCTAGCATTTGAGGGAGCAGAAGAACCGAAAAATGATTGAAACCATCCAGTTGGCACATTTGTTATTTGTTTATTTACAACTTCGGAGGCTGCAGCTTCGACTATTTTATGAATACCTAAAAAAGTCCAATGTTTTAATTTAACTATTTCATTTTTAATATATATATAACAATGTCTCAAATACCTTTTGCTACAAAATCGTCATCACTCGAATCACTAGTACTGGGCAATGACGGATAAATACTTTTATTTTGGATTAAATTTGTATTTTCATCTTCGTCTTCATCATCACTACTTTCTACTTCTCCGGCTGCATCGAGTAAAAGTGCCGTGTTTGCATCTTGAAAAAAGATTTAATTATCATACATTCCGAAAATAAATAAACAAATTAGAAATATAAATACCGTTGGGCAAAGACAAATCTCCTACATTCATAGAAAGTGGTTCATAACATTCTTGAAATAATTCACCAGCTTTTTCAAGTTCTTCGATGACATTTTGAGTTATATTTGGAAGGAATTCTTCTACTTCACCATCTGAATCTACTATTCAATATAGCATGAATTCAAAGATTAATTTTAATAAAATAAAAGCAAAATAAATATAAAACTCAAAAACATCTCACAATGGATTCAACTTATAAAATCACTTCAAATGAACAAAATCAATTATAAAAAGATGTTCTTATTTTTATAAGTATAATACTTATACAAAAATATAGTACAACCTCCATTAGACTGCATAGAGCTGATGGTGTTATGTAGATTGGGCAACAATGGTGAAAGCAAAATCAAAGTTATCAAACTATGCCACAGTAAAGAACCCATTGTATTCCCGACAAAGTAAATCACCCCACAAAAACTGCATGTCACAACACAAAACTGAAATACAAAAATAGAGATGAATATGTCGTTTGAGATTAAGTTTAGAACAATATTGAAAAATTTACTTTGGATGGATTGTCTCGCCGTAACTGGAGCGCGTCAACGTATGCAACACTCAGCCACTGTCGGGCTTTGGTTGCGATTGTTGACAATTTTTCTCCGTTTGATGATCTACATCTGAGATTTGTAGATTTTTTGCCAGCCCCTAAAGAAGTGGCCAAAGCATCCAATAAGATTGCGAGGAGTAAAAGGCCTCCTATCACGCCTAAAGGCCGAACTTCGAATACTCGTATGAACCTAACAAGAAATATTTAGTCATAAAATTTTTGAAAGAAATCTTTCTTCTTAATCCTCCGTTACGTTTGTCGGACACTAGTACGTAAAACAACAAATATACCTTTAGAACCAAAAAAGCTAAAAACATCTTTCAACCTATCTTTGTGTTACTGATTAATGATTCATTGAAAAAATTTTTAACAGTCTTGCATGATATTTGTGGAATTTACCATTATTTGAAAATTTGATCAAACTAAAAATAGCAAGAGTTTTATATCTAACAAGATAATAGATATTATAGATTATTTTTTTTAGTTTTCTATTAAGTCAATTTTTGATTTAATTTGAAAGAAATTTTTATTTTATAACCAATTTTGTCAACGTGTATTTTCAACAATTACAAGGATAACGGTGAACGAACATCAAATTTTGTTGAAAATTGAAAAAAAAACAGTATGGACTTTTGCAATACTTAGTTTCAGAAATATAGCTATAAATATGAATCTCATCACATGAAATTTTTGATAAATTAATAACTGAAATTAAATGTCCAATAACTGCCATGCGAGTAACCGTTAAAAATAAAAAAATGTTTTTTCAACAAGCATAAAAATTTCGTAAATTTTACGTGTATTATCAAAGAAAATTTTCGCATATTTAATAGGAAATAAAACCACATTCCGTCATATAATTTGGATAACATATTGATATTGATTGGCAATACGATTTTTTTTATATATCAAAAGTGAATGGCATACAAAAAATGACCTACTTATGTAGCCACTTTCATTGCACAACTGAAATTTGTTTATAAATGAGCAATATTGTATACGAAATATCAAATGATACACATGATAAGTAAAAATATAAAAAAAACCAACAGAAAATGAATAAGTTAATGGTAAAATATAAAAAGATAATGAAAACTGAAATCAACTTACCAAAATAAAATGTTTATTCCGACAATAACACATAAGCTAATTACAGGGTTCTTCCACATTAAGACATCGTTTACACTACTCATATAAGGTTTAAGAAGCCACGAAATACGTTCTTCAATATTTGAAGGCGGTTTTGCATGTTTGATGCCAAATAATCGTTTGAAATAATTCACAGCATTCGACATGATTGTAATATTTACTCGGCACAATATTCATTGAAGATTTTCATCGCATCTGAAATAAATCAATTCGTCACTAGCTGAATACACAGTATCGATAATTTGTAAAAGGTCCCAGAGGTTATCGAACGATTTTTCCATATGTAAAATCGCCAATATGTATACTAAGAATGCAAATTCATCAAAGTAATGTTTAATAGCATTAGCTTATCTGCAAGGTCAAGAGTCTCATTAAAAATTTATTGAAAGTTAGACAATATTATGTACTCAATGTCGAGAGTGAAACATTAGCAAATATACAAGATTATTTATGAAATTATTATCAGAATTATCATTTAAAATTGATATAACAAAACGTGAATATGTGAAAAATTTATGAAATGCACGCTGCTAATACAACCGTAGCCAGGGGGGGGGGGGGTAATGGAGGTCCTGGCCCCCTCTTAAATTTGATAAATAATTACAAATAATACTTAATATTGTCAAGATTATATGAATAAATTCATTAAACACATTCACTTCAAATAAAAAAAACACAGGATATTTGTAACACATACAGTGGAAAATGTTTAAAACAAAAACTTTTAAAGTAAAATATTGGTTAAGAAAAAATATGTACATACAAGAACTATGAAATTCTTATAATACAAATTTTTTTTCAGTTCTTTCAGTTTTGCGTTAAACGTTTCCTACTGTACATAAAAAAGTTGTTTAGGGGACCCTGAAAAAAATCTGGCTATGACCGTGACTAACTAATATAAAAAAAACATGTCACGATTAATAAACTGAAAAACTAATGAGATAATCAACATCTGGTAATTTTTTTTTTGAGATGCGCAAATCATTTATTTAAAATACACTGTAAATACTTGAATTGAGATACTTTTCGTATTTCTACCTACCTTGACGTTATAGGGGGGGTAACTGTATTTGTGAAAACTGTCAAACATAACCTTTTTACTACAAATACAAAATTAGTTGAAAAAACCCAATTTTCGCACATACAACGCATGAAACGCATTAAAAAATCCAATATAAACACCCATAACGCATTTTCATCCGTCAAAATACAACATCAATAAACGCCCAAAGCTAAGGACCACCATACATCAATAATCCCTACAAAAAAAGGACAAAGGCGAATATCCCACGAGGCATCGAACATGCGATGAAACGCGAAATCGGCCACACAAAGGACCGCCGAAAATAAACGCGACGCACACAAATATTATTGTTTACGTATTGACATTTGTGAAACGGACATTCCGGCGATTCAGAAAATGCGCGAAGAAACGATTTGACAACAAGCACGTGCCATTTTTAGATTGTGATACTAAAAGTGCATAATGCATCAGCACCGATTCAGAAGTGAGGGTTGCGTTTTGGGAAAGTCTATATCATGAATGTTAATCGATTTAGTATTTTTGAATGTATTTTAAGGCTTTTATTGGTGGATTTATTGAAAAAATGTATTAAAACTCACCCGACTAGGAGCGAGAACGATCTCGTACTGCGCATCTCGCACGCCGCACGTCTCCCACCCCCTCGTTCTATTTACACCTAGGTTGCCGTTTGAGTGACGAAATCGAAATAATTGCGCAAGCTATTAACACATTTATGCTTATATATTTTTAAGTGTTTAGTCGAATACTAAAGTGTTAAGGTTTGTCATTTTGGTGAGTGGGTCGCGGCATCGTAACGGCACACCTGATTTACCCCTCCGGAAGTAATCAGGTGTTCGGTTCATTGTCAATGGCGATTGTTATTTTGTTAATTTGGGAGGTTTTTGTTAGATTTTCATTTTTGACTTCGTTGAAGTAATGTGTGGTTAAATGGTGACCAAATACGATAATGGCATACAACGATAGTAGCGCACGATACGTTTTAGGACGATTGGAGGACTACGTGATGGTTAAATGATCCAATCAATGCTTTGTTATTTATTTGATTCGGGGCTTCGAACTGTGATTTTTACGTTCCGGTTTTTGATAATGGTTCAAACAAAAAAAAAATTAGGTTCAGTTCTGGTTTTTGGTTTAAGGATTTCGATTTAGTTGCCAAGTTTTCAAAAATACAGCACACTTACATAAACCGACTTTCCCAAAAATTGCTAAAATATTTTGTAAAAATTATTTTCAAAAATATCCGAATATATTCGGATATTTAAATACTCGAACATTTTTTGCTGAACCGAAAACTAATATTTTTTCCGGTTTTCGTTTTTCGTTCCGGTAAAATTTCGATTTGTAGCGGTTTTCGGGTAAGCTTCAGTTCCCATTCCGAAGCCCTGGTTAAATGAACCAATTAATACTTTATTATTTATGTTAATCGTACTCTTTCGAAATTTTTCGTGGATTGTGCGCTAGCGTCCATGTGTGTCAATGTCAATGTATGCTAGTGTCAATGTGTGCTACTGTTAATGTGCGCTAGCGTCCATGTGTGCAAATTTCAATGTGCGCTAGCGTCCATGTGTGCAAATTTCAATGTGCGCTAGCGTCCACGTGTGCAAATTTCAATGTGCGCCAGCGTCCAGTTGGACCACTTTATATATGCGCTAGTGTCTGTGAGCTAGTATCGGTGCGCAAGTATCATTTGCACAGATAACTTGAAACAAATAACTAAATAAAAAATTCGCTATAAGTAATTTTATTTAGAAGTGCGACATTGCGCATTGACAACGAGACAGTTTTTGTGGTTATATTGTTGAAACTGTGCTTAGCCAGCTGTCACATCGTAGTATGACTATCGTATTATCTTATTTTTGCGTGATTTCTTGTATTTTATTTTGACATGGTTTATTATAATCACTTAAATATTATTCAGATTTAAATTAAAATGTACACTTTACTTCATGGATTTTATAAGTATCTAGTTCAAAAAGACGAATATTGTATATTAATTTTGGGATTAGATAATGCAGGAAAAACGGTAGGAATGCTTTATTTAAATGGTGTTTAACTCCATCAGTTTGTTAATTAATATATTTCATACATTTGTAGACATATTTAGAAGCAGCGAAAACGAAACTTTCGAAAAACTATAAAGGAATTCATCCAACTAAAATTACAACTACGGTCGGCTTGAATATAGGAAAAATTGTAGTTGGCGGCGTACAACTTAACTTTTGGGATTTAGGAGGACAAGAAGAGCTTCAATCGTTATGGGATAAAGTATGATAAAATATAAAATAGTTTCAAAATCATTACTTTCATATTGAAGTTGACTTCTTTTGTATTTCCAGTATTATGCTGAATCTCATGCAGTCATTTATATCGTCGATTCTTCAGACAGAGACAGAATTTCAGATTCTAAAGAAACTTTCGGTAACACATATCTTTTTTTTTTTAATTTAGAAAATAAACATAATACACATACAAATTTATTTATAAAATGGCTCTTTAATATTTGTATATTATTTTCTCATAGATAAAATGATTTCGTCTGAACACTTAAAAGGCATACCTTTACTTGTGCTAGCTAATAAACAAGACATACCAGATTGTATGGGTGTGCATACGGTTAAACCAATATTTAATCAAAATGCTCATCTTATTGGTTCTCGGGATATAATGCTCATGGCCGTGTCAGCTTTAACTGGGTAATTGAATTAAAAATTAACAATAATTAACAATTTTCTTAATTGTTAAACATATATATTTTGTTTATTCCAGAGACGGTGTAGATGAAGGGATTCATTGGCTGGTAGATTGCATTAAACGAAATAGCTTAGAAAGACCTCCACGAAATCAAGAAGATTCATTATGACTAATCAATATACGCGTCATTCCTATAGAATATTTTTTATAAATTTATTTATACTGTGTATTTATGAAATATTTATTAAGCGATAAAAAAGTACATTATATTTTATTGTTTGAACCTTCCAACATTTTTACTAATTCTCTAATGACTAATACCGTAAGGCGACATTCAAACGTCTCGACGACATAATGTACTAGTTTGAAATACCTGATAATTTGCTTTCAATTATGACCGTGTAATTTAGAAGGGAAGGGAGAGACTGATAAACAATTTTGATAAGGCCGCAAACACACCTGATCGTTTGTGCAAGCACAATTGTGCGCACGAGTATTAGTGCTTTTCTTATCTGTTTTTTATATTTACCTTTATTGTGTGAAATTGAGTGTGCCATGTTGTGCGTGGATATTTAATAATATATTTTTATGTGTATGTTTTATATTGTACGGTTTCGAAATACATTTTTCTATAATGGATATGTATCCAGTGTATGAACAAGATTGGAGTATACTTCCGCCTGAACACAACCGCAGGTAATTTTTCAGGTTATTAGTCATGGATTATGACGATTTCCACATCGATAGATAACTAGAAGGAATTCAGTTTTGCTGAAAAAAAATAATGTTTTGAACTTTTTTGTTGAGGTTTTTCAGTGCATAAGAATAGATAACAGGAATAGCCCATTTTTATTTCAGTTCCTGAAATATTACCCATTTTTGAAATTGTATGAATCACAATGGGTTATCGTTGATTTAGTCCAGGTCTCGGCAACCTTTTTTGGCTGTGGGTCAGAAGTAACCAAAATGTGACTCTTATGAAGTGTTTTGGGTCAGCTGGCATATTTTGAAACATTTTTTAGTGGATAATGTAAATTTTATTGAGAAAATAATTAATAATCTAATGGGTCACTTGAAACCATCAAACGGGTCACTTAGTTACCTGTGGGTCATAGGTTGCTAAGTCCTGATCTAGTCAATATGAAATAATGGAGTTTTTTTGGTTTTATTTTATTTGTAGACTGATGGGATAGTATGAAAACTTTGCTACTTTGTCATAAATATAAAACAATCAGTGATTGGGCGTTTGAAATAATCGACCATTATGGTGTTCGATCACAATTTTATTAAATTATTTTTCAATTTTATAATTTTTTTTCCAATGTCAGAAAGATTGACGTTTCAAATTAAAATATGGCTAAAATATTTAATATTTAAATGGTCAAAATTTAAATACGATTTTGGTCAGAATTTTTATCCCATTTATCAGAATTTATTTGATATTGGTTAGAATTTTAATAAAAAAGATCAGAATAAATACTGAATGGTCAGAATTTTAACTGGGTTTGTCAGAATAATATTAATTCTGACCGTTTCCTTATTAAATTCTGACCTTTTATTATTTTATTCAGACAATTCGTCATTTTATTCTTACTGAAATATTTTGACCAAAACATGATTAAAATTCGAACCGTTTAATTTTTTGTCATTTTTTTTTCCAACGTCAGAAAGATCGGCGTTTCAAATTAAATTATTACTGCAAAATATTAAATCGGAAAGCGTAAAATTTGAAATAAAGCTTTTACGAGTGTTTGCGGTCTCCGTTTTACGATTTCGATACAATCGAGCGTATCGACTAAAAGTGCATCGAAATAATCGATTTCGAATTACGAATTATCGAGGAAACGGGGGTAAAGGACAGGTGCGCCCGCGCCCGCGTGTAAGTGCACTTCACGAATCCACAACGCGGCCGCAATTCGACAATAATTTTTGCAAAAATTAGCTTTATACCTATAATAAATAAGATAAAAAATTGTATCCAAATAAAATTTCAACCGAATATGAAAAACAGCATCGAAACGGCAACGTAAATTTACCTAGCGTCCGATACGCTTGCGTACAATTTTTTCCATAGAACAAACGCCTTTATTAAAAACTTAAATTAAGCAAAAAATCATGCACAAAATGTATATAAAACGACATAGCTCCAGTATGAAAAACGGCACTCGAACGGCGTAGCGTAGTCGCGTGTACGTGTGGGTGTGTTGCGCGTGCGTGTGTCGCGAGTCGCCATGACGCAGCGGAGGGCGCGCTCCGGCCGCTCGCCGCTCTGAGCCCGGTCCTGCGCCCCCCGGCCGGCGCCCCCTTCACATGCCTCGCCGGGGGCGCGCGCCCCGCGCCACACCCGCCCCAGCACGCGCTCCACCACCGGCACGCTGGCCCCCCGAGAGCGCGCGCCCTTCGAACGGCGCCCCCAACTGTGACGGACTCCGTTCTCCGCTTCAGAGCGGGCACGCCATTTCGCGTCACTGGTTCAGGTGCGTGCGCTCGATGATGTTGATTGTTGACGATGTTTTTTTTTTTCAATGATTTTTCCGATAAGGATGGTCGGAAACTTGAAAATCAGTACTGACACTTTTTAAGGTTTGTTGAAACTGTCGATGATGATTCCAATGATTTTTTGATTTTCTAGTGCTTGACGATGACGATGACGAAGACTCGTTGACGATGATGACAGTATTGACCTTATTTTTTTTTTTTTCAATGTTTCAATATAATTTTTAGCTCGTTGGTGACGATATCGATATTTAACACTGTTTTTTCAATGTTTCGATCGAAACAAAGATGCTTAAGACTCGTTGACGATGATGACAGTATTGACTTTATTTTTTTCAATGTTTCAATATAATTTTTAGCTCGTTGGTGACGATGTCGATATTTAACACTGTTTTTTCAATGTTTCGATCGAAACAAAGATGTTTAAGACTCGTTGATAATGATTTTGTCAATTATATCACTTTTTGTTTAAATGACTTGTTGATTCCATATATTTTCAATTATTGTATCAACCTTATAAAGTTGTATGTCCGAAAAAAGTCACTGTTTTATATGATTTATTATCACTTAATGATTGTGCGGTTCTAATACTATAAAGCTTTTTAATACTATGACACTATCACAGATTATGATGAGCATAAAGCAGCATTATTATAGTTTATTATGTATATATATATTTTTTATTTAAAACACTGTGTAAATATAATATAAAATCGTTCTCTGAAAACAAAAACATATTTTTTTTATCGACTAGTTTCAACGGAATGTGATTAAAATTACAACTCAGGTACGTTAACGGCTTTCATTAAAACTTGACAACGCGTCGATAACGTGAAAATTTTTAAATTTTCACAAGCGAAAATTCATATTTGGCTCTCAATCGACGATGACGTTTCGCAAATTGCGCGGAAAATTCGTTCCTTTATCGCGGAAAATTCCCAATGCGATGACAACGCGTTTTGCGTTTCCATTTAAAACAAAAAAAAAACGTCACATATACATATATGTATGTATGTGTGTATATAAGCGGAACAAAAATTAATTATTTTCCTATACACGGAGACGATCCTCTTCGGAAAAGTTTGCGGAAAAACTAATTCCGAATTACACGAACGTCGCCAATATGATCGACGTATAAAGGCGAAGTTTCCGAGTGGAAAGTTCACAAAGCAAAAACTGAAAGGCTGCCCAACTTTGTCGCGGCTTAATTTTTGCGCCGTGTTGAAAAAAAAAGCGCGGGAAAAAGGGACAATGCCGCCGCGGCTGTGAGAAAATGTACAAAAGCGCCGTCCGACTAATAATGCCATTAATTTTATTTTTAGGGCTTAACGTCCTGGCGTTTGTTGACAATCGTTATTTAAGTCGTTGACTTATAATTTTTTTTCCACGGTGCTTTATTCGTTCTATTTGATGTCGTACAAAATGATGGCGGCGTTGAATTGAGCGGTATTGAATGCGATAGTTTTTTTTTTGCGGGTGCATAAATTATGAAAGGATTACGTGGATTATGTAAATGGCGTTTTTGTTTTCTCATTTAAACCGCGTATAATAAACGGTCTAGTTTTTTTTTTAATCGTATCGTAAATTGCGTATTCGTGTGTGTTAAATAAAGTATTACTGGGCCGGTCTAGTTAGTTATGCACTATAATAAATTAAATTCGAAATTATATTAGAGATAATTTACTAAAATCATCTATTATATTAGCCGAATAAGGAATGTATTGTTTTAGCGGTATATTTAACCTTGTACGTAGTTAACAAGGCTTTACATAATAAATAAAAATATGCATATTATTATATTATATTTTCTATATTTTAGTATTCAAAAATAGTTTATTTACAAATGCGAATGTTATAACAATGTTCAAAATTCTATTAAAAAAATAACTGAATTGAAAATTATTGATAAAGTAAATAAAGTAAATAATTCTGATTTTTGATAAGTGAAAATTCTGTTTAGTGGCAAAATTACTAGGCCGGCCTAGTTAGATATAAAAATACTGTTGAAAATTCCCAAGAACGATTCTAGAATATTTATTTTCTAACTTTGTTATAAACTGTGGCCTCTTTTCAACTAATTTACGGCTTCCATATTCTTTTATAAATTAAAGCAAATTAATGTTTTTTTCTTTATATACACCGGGAGTCAAAAGTATTTATCTGCCCTTATTTCTTAAAAAATAACCTGAAATATTTTAAGATTTTA
Organism: Hydropsyche betteni; assembly: GCA_028571205.2. Taxonomy (NCBI): domain Eukaryota; kingdom Metazoa; phylum Arthropoda; class Insecta; order Trichoptera; family Hydropsychidae; genus Hydropsyche; species Hydropsyche betteni. The sequence goes on from JAOXNN020000082.1 coordinate 2,039,785, forward strand.
TAGAACAACATTTCAAATATATTTAGGGAAATTAAATTTCTCACGAGTGGCGAAAATTTTAATTACAAATCTTTCTAATAAGATATTAATCATGAAAAAAACCGTCTTTCATTTCCATGTGATTTTTCCTGTTTAAAGTAACAGATTTTTTCGAATATTATTATTATTATTATTGTTGTTGTAGTTGTCTTTGTTTTTTTATCGTTATTACTATTATTATTATTATTATTATCATTATCATTATTATTATCATTATCATTATCATTATCATTATTATTATTATTATTATTATTATTATTATTATTATTATTATTATTATTATTATTATTAGTGGGAAAGGTGAAGGGTGAGGCCATTCAATACCAAAATTTATACTAGGCCGGCCTAGTAGGTATAGTACATCGAAAAAACCGCACCTGAATCGCCGAAAACTTTCATTTTCTGCAAAACCGAACGTCACGCAGAGGTCACAAACCGTAGGAAAGTGATCGCGAAGTAGTCCGGTCGTATTTGTATTATTAGACATGAAATTTGGCACTGATCTCTGAACTTGGCGACAATGCTCGAAACACCGGAAAAACGAGAACGTCGGAATTCCGCGTAAATAAACTAGAACGTTCCCGCTTACGCTTTTTTTTTTCAACACAATTCGAAAATATACTTTTTTTAACGTCGCATAAAATATCGCTTACGATATTCGTCGAAACACATAATTCATAACAATCGGAATTATATTCCACTTCATTTTTTTATTGTTTTATTTGAAATTCAGATTTTATATTATAATATTTTTATTGCACGCTCAACGTATTTCATAAATCAAAAAATTAACATATTCTATATATATTTTTGATATTCTAAATGTACATTTGATACGATGTGTCAATAGTGACTTTTTTACTAGTCATTACTTTGAGTGATCTATAAAATCAGTCATTCGGATTGATTTTTCCTTAATGGCTTATCTAATGAATCGTAATCGCTTTGAAAGCTTCTCCACACGATAACGTCAAAATCGGCAAAAAGTACGAATCTTCGGTTAATTTATTGCCTTACATAAATCGTTTACACCCTTAATACCGATTCGCACTAACGAAAGTATGGGGTGACACAGAAAAACGGAAACTTTTTAAATGCCCATTAAAAATATAGGTTATCCAACAAAATATACTTATTCGCAAATATTTAACCACCATATATTAATTACCATTTAAAAACAGAAATTGAAATTGACATTTTTTTGAAATTCTGTCCTGTAAATGGCATTTTTATGCAGCGAGTACATTTTTCAAGTCTGTTATTAAAATTCCTCATTCCTCTCTGTGATATTTCAACTGGGATAAAAAAGTGATATCATAAGGATACATAGTGTACGATTTTCTTACACTGACAATGAGTTATCAAGCCTTAGTTGAAGAGCGGATCACAAAAATCGTCCTTTCGGATCAGTATATTGAGACGTTGCAATCTTATAACAACTTTTACTAACTTTACGAAGCTTAGTTTCAAAAATAAGTACGATATTTTACACTACAAAGTAATCAAAGATAGTTATTTAAAAATTATTCGGTAATAATGTCATATTAAGATTTTGTGACATTCCTAGCTTCCAAAATCATAAGATTTATCCGTTTAAAATTTTTTATGGAGTTATTTTAAAAATCGGTTCTATACATGGCTTGATCAAACATATTGCATTAATAAAAATCGAAAATTCGTAATATTTCAGCTGAAGTGTTACAGTGTGCAAGAAACTTTAACAAGAGATTGGACGAATACACTTGTCGAGAAAATGCCACCTTTGAGAAATCATCTTAAAAAGTTACCAATTTTTAATTTTGTCTGGGAAGACAAAATTTAATGAGAAGATATTATTATATATTTTGACCAAAAATATTGAATTGATAGAAATCAAAAATTCAAGATAAAATTCATAGCATTCCAACTGTAATGTTACAGTATATAATAAGAAATTTCAACGAAAGATTAGAAGAATGCATTGATAAAAAATTTCAAAATTTGTCGATTTGGATAGAAATCTCTTAAATGCCAAGAGATATATACATATATAGAGTTTTTCAATAAAGACGCTCGAAATTCGTTAGGTTATAGCAGCCATATTGTCAAAGTGACATCTGTCAAATTTGTTGCCAATTGTTCAGTAATGTACGGTGGAAAAATATAGCATTGAAAACGTGTGCGAATCATCACATTTCAAAATAGAGCGTCCCTTCAAAAAGACCCAACAATACATTGGTTCGATTTTCATATTTTTTTTATGGATTCTCCATATTATCACCGAGCTTTTCAAAGCTCCCATTTATCCGCATCGCTCTGTACGAGAATCTATATAAAAATCGACCGTAAAACTTTCAAAGAACCGACATCAAAAGCGGATTCTTACATCAGACTTTCTTGGTCAACCTTCCGACGATGAGGAGGGACGACGCCACGATGACGTCCGATGACGCCGCGGTCAGATCTGTGTCAATGACGTCATCGAAAATGACGAAAATAGACCTAGACGTTGCACGCGATTGCATTCGGAAAACGTCAAAGGGAAACAAACGGCGTCACAACAGCGAAAGCTCGCACGGGAAATCGGAAACGATGGGAAACGCTATGTGAAACGAGCGTCGGAAAAGCTAATCGAATCGCGGGGAGCCATATGTCGGAATGGATATGTCGATGGATATATATATGCGTCGGAATGTATCGACGGATTTGTAAGTTCTGGGGGGGAAACTGCGATATGTATCAACAGATGGAATGCGTCATGTGAATATTTTGAATTTTTCGTAATGGAACTTTTCGTTTTGCGGCGGCGTGGATTTGTTCGATCGTTGTCGGAGGAATGATTTGAATTTTTTTTTTGCGTTAAAATATATTTTCACAGTGAAGCTTTTTAAAAGAGCGTCTGCCATTATGTGTCTAATGATCTTATCATTTTTTTTATTTGGGTTAAGTTTAATTAAATTATATAAATGAATCAATGGGATTTGTTGTATGGAAATAAAGATATCAACGGATGGTATTTTATTATTAATAAATCGTGTGTTAATGCTTAAAATTTTTAGTGTCAATAAATTTATCCGATTGTGTTATAAAGTGTGAAACGCTTTCGTTTAAATTTATTTGTTTCTATAAAAAATGAAAATTGTTGTTGATAAAAAAAACATTATAAAAGATTCATGTATGTATAATCATTTACTTCGAGATACAAAGATATTTTAAGTATGATTATTTTCTGTTTATAAATTCAATATGTACATATGTTATCAAATGTACATATGTTACCAAATGTTATAAATTGCGTTATCCATGAAAAACGCAAAAAATCTTTTGTGAATTTTAACATCATCTGTTGTTGTTTTGCCCCTTTATGTTGGTTTTATTATTTATTTATTAAAGTAATCTGTCTAATATGACAGTTAACGTGTCTTAAGATATACTAATAAAAGGTTGGGACAAACTTGTATTGCTGACATTAGTATTATAGTTTGGTTAAAAAGAACATTGAGAACCACAAATGTAAGACGTGGCTTTGTAAATTATAAAAGAGTTCATTCTAGAAGATGAGAATAGGGAAATTGTCAGTTGAAAATGATAATTTAAAAACGAATATCAAATTTCACAAAAAAAAAATTTTTTTTTGAGATTTTCATATAAAACGCAATCACATAAACATTACGTAACACACATAAAAAACCAACTAAATATTAAAAAAATACTACAAGAAACTTCACATTTAACTCACAAGAGTACCACGCAACGATCTCAACAAAAATAAATCCGACACAAAAAAAAATTGAATCACACTCTCAAAACGAGCATTGCCGAAAAATTACAGCACATCGTTCTATCCGCCAAAAAACACACCAATTCCAAAAAAAAAACATTATTTTCAAAAGCCCTTTCCCGCCTTAATCACATGTAAGTGATAGCACAGCCCAATTAACCGTAAACGTTAATTTTGCATAAAACGCGGTAAGCTATTTTTAATTTTTAATACAAAATAAAGGTCTCGGAAAGCTTAAAATTAGATCGGGGTCAGATTCGACGTTGAAATATATATTTTATTTAACGGGAAAACTCTTATGTAAGTTTTCCTCGTGAAATATGCGAGCCGTGGGAAAAACTTATGGAGTTTTCCGACGTATTGGCGCATCGTAAAAATTTATTAAATTCGAACGCTTTTTACGACCCGAATCGTTTCTTATTCGAATTTTCGTATTAATGGTGGAAATTTGTATAGTTTTATCGTGAGATGTTTGAATCTTTCGACGCTAATTGGGTTTTAGTAATACAACCATTCTCTAATTTCGTGTTTATAAATAATGCTCGTATTTACAGCTGTTACGTTCTAAATAACCTGTCATATACTCACACGTCATTATGAGCATACATGTTGACGACTTACGACGTTTATAATTTTAGAAACATAAGTGAATCTTCAACTATTTCTATATAAAATAACAGAGATTTTTGAATTCATAATATTCAACATCTGCAAAAGATATTTCATATGAAAAATATGTGATACTCTAATGTAATTTTCATATTGTTTTTTTTATGATTTATTAGGTTTTTGTTATTCGTTTCAGTGTTCTTAATAATAATAATTCGGATTAGTTCAAAATTAATTTTATTTAATATTTTTCGGTAAAAATATGATTTTTTTTTATATAATATACACAGTGTTTGAAAAATTGCTTATTTCGCGTACGGCGCAAAAAACATTGCGTTGTATGAGAATAATAGTCCGCTTGATGATATTTTTCATTAAAATTTTAACTTATTTCTTTTCATTATCTTAGTTCCCTCTTCCTTTTATGATCTTTGAATTGTTAATAATTGGGTTAGGTTAGGTTTTTTATTAGATTTAAACTCTAATTATATTTTATAAGGCTATAATTTTTTTTAGATGAAAAGGAAAGCAATGAAAAATAAGTTCAAATTTTGAGTAATGAAGGTTTTTAGTTTTGAAAAATATCAACAAAGCGTCATTTCACTATTTTGTTCACATATAAAATAATTTTTTTTAGTTCATGTACGACGCAAAATAACCTAGCTTCGTAAGCGTACAATATAACGAAATGGCGATTATTTGATGTTTTTAGAATAATTTGGACGTCTTTCTTTTCATTGTCTTCGTTTATTTTTATGATCTTCGAAGTATCAATGGTTAGATTAGGTTAGGTTTGATTTTTTTTGAAACTTTAAGTTCTAAGTATGTATTATCTATAAAGCTAGAGCTTTTTCGAAAATTTCAGATAGAAGACGTAATATAAAAAAGCACCACCCCACTTTATTTTCACATATGATGCAAAAAAAGTTTTGCGTCATACGTAAACTAATAAATATAACAAACGACGCGTAATGCATATAAAAACATTTCTAATCATCAATTATATCATTAAAGCGTATTTATATCAGAACTATCGGCGTTTGGATTAAAATGTCACAGTCTCTGACCATTCCAACCGGATTTCGGATCGTTTTGAAAATACCGCGCCGCCTCACCAGAAATTATGATAATGTCGTCTATAAATAAGAGCAGTACTCATTTATGCGTAATTTTGGAACGAAAGACGACATAAAGGTTTCGCTGTTTATTTTCGCGCGAGCTTTAGGGATTTAAGGGCTCGATTTTATATATAAATAAGACGCTTTCATCTTTAAAATATTCAAAGGACATATCGACAGGTAGTTGATTATTCATGAAACATAATCTAAGTTTGCAGAAAAGTATATTCAACGATTTTAATATAAATTTTTCGACAGAAGGATTCGCGGAAATATATCATGTTTTATTCGAAAACACAAAAGCGAATCGTGTTTACAATTAATGGGATTAGTCGGACGGGACATGAAAAATTATTCGGCAACAAAAAACGGAAATCTTCCACCACTTTTACCCGGAAAATCTTCGGAAAAGCTTGAGCGAATTTATTACGCGCGAGATGTACTTTCGCGACGATAAAAAAATGCGATCCGAGGGCGAAAAAAACGACAAGAAAAGCAATCCGAAGGGTGTAATATCCCCGGGGAGTTTTCCAGTCTGCAACACTTTTCCGAAACAGAAAAGAAGAACTGTTTCGATTTTCCTTTATAAGCCGTAACAATGGCTGGTGGATTCATGTCAAACACCATCGAGCCTTAAAACGTCTTACTTAACAGAATTGCATAAATTATAATATTTAACATGTTTTATATATGTTGCGCGTCATTTGTGTAATCGATTCGTTCATGAACGAAGCAAAGAATCTTTTTTTATATGAAATTTAATATTATAGTATATGGTGGTATATGAGTGCCATTTAATCAAGGCACATCGTAAGTGCATCATTTGATGTTTACTGTCAAATATGATAGTTGACGTACCATACAATGGTGGTTATAAACTTTTTTCGTTCACGTTCCGAAATTTTTAATAATTATAAATATTAGGCGTTTCAATGAAATTTAAATGCCTTCGCTAAATATGTCGTAAGATACGTCAACTGTCATATTTGACAGAAGACGTTAAACGATGCGCCTATGTTAGATGGCGCATATTTCTACCAGATGTTGTTGAATTTCATAAACAAAGCAAGATTCTTTGCTTCCTCCATGGACCAAATTGAGCTTGAATGATGTGATTTTTTCGTGAACAACGCAATTTCAAGTTTATACATTAAATACAATTTAAGGTTTTCAAAAGTAAAACTTATCAGGCGTAACGAGGAGATTTTAATGCCTTAATTAAAAATGTCGCAGGACACGACAACTATCATATTTGACAGAAGACGTTTAATGATGCATCCATAACGCGCTTACACAAAATGACGACTATAAACCACCAGATATTGTTAAATTTCAAAGACAAAGCAAGATTCTTTGCGTTTTTCACGAATGAAGCGAACACGCAAACATAATATAACATATATATTAATTACAAAATTCATACAATACCAAATTAACACGAATTGCGAAATTACATAAAACGCACAAAACGTTGAAAGACTAACAAACATAATATTTAATTAGATTGAACATAAAATTAGTCAAAACTGCATGTTTGCGCCAAAATGTTAACGGCACACATTACGGTGAGTTTACGTCCGCTTTTAACGGTCCAAATGCGTAGTGCGTAAGGCACATAATAGTTCACAGCTAAAATAACACTCCGTGTAAACGCACTTAATGGCGAATTTCAAATTAAAACAGGGTACAAGTTATGGTGGAAATTTTCGCGATTAGCAAACGGGTCACGAGCCCCCCATTAATTGGAGGATCTGCGGAAAATTGGGCCTTGAAGTAGGTTTTCTGTTATGAATCTTGTGCGTATGCAAATTTCGCTGGCGGCGTTTAAATGTTTTTTTTTCGTCGAACATGCGGATGTTCGAGTGTGAAATTAAACGTCTTCGGAAAAGAGGCGATCCGAAAATTTTTGAAAATATGCCAGTGATTTGTGCGCTAAAATGCGCCAATACGAGCTGCGTGACGCTTGTCGCGTATTAAGGCCAAATCGTTTGCGCGAGATAAATGTTTCGAATAAAATCCGATCGTTTTGAAAGAGAGAAATTTTCGACTTTCGAAACAATCCGTGGCGCATAACAAAACATTGATATAATTTCAATCAAATATAAATACAGTGAAGTCCCCTTTTAACATTTTTGATGGGACCATAAAAAAACGTAGATCGAGAGTTTCAAATATTTAAAAATGTTTTTTTATTGAAAAAATTGCGCATTTGGTACATATTTTTGGGTTTATAAAAGATTTTTCAATAGGGTCGCTCGAAATTTATTAGGTTATAGCAACCATGTTATTAAAGTGACAACTGTCAAATTTTTTGCCAATTGTTTAGTAATTACGGCAAATCGTCAAATTATATTGTACATTTTATAATCGAGTATCCTTATTGAAAGACTAATATAATATATAATGTCTATCGATTATATAGATTGTTCTGAGCTTTCGTTGTCATATCATTAATTATTCGGAGAGTAAAGTCAAAATAAAGCGATAACCTAAATTTTGGTATGAAGTTTTATATTGTGGTTTTAGAAAAAATTGCAAAACCTCACTGTCAATTAGAGGTAAATAAAAAAAAATATGGAACGTCACTGAAAATGGTTTTTCATAAATATCCCGTTAACTGTAACTTTTTTAGAAAAATATTGAAAATCAAGTTTATAGTTCAAAAAATTTTTTATAAAAAAGATCCCCTATATATAATAGCGGGTTTCTGTGTGTCTGTTCGATGACGCTCGCGACTTTTTCGCGAAGATGATCTTTATATGCGTATAGAGTTAACATTTATAATATGATGCTTATTACCTACGACCTCTGACTTTGCCTATATGACACAAACAAATAACAAATGAACTATTTTGATTTTATTAATAAAATATTAAATATTCAAATCGGGTACACATTTTTGGTTCACACAATCGGATTTTCACATTTTATCGTTTTCCGTTTCTTAACAAATCCACAGCCGATGTTATTAACATCGG
>JAOXNN020000082.1:2048388-2065377 GCA_028571205.2 Hydropsyche betteni
TGCACGTATCCCCATTCAATAGACGTGGACCACCCCCCGTGCCATTTGCAACCCCAACGGAGGAACCATCGTTATAACTTTCACGACATTTCGAATTCTATTTATAGCTCGTACGTATATAAATTTGCATCAAATCGGAAATTTATTAAGTTTTCAGCCCACAAAAAAAAATTTCAACTTTTCGTTCTAATAAAAATCAAACGATTTGTATACAACGAATTTAATATAAATCTAATGAATCCATTTTAAAATTTGTTCTTAGATACGAGAACAGAACGAATTCAATCAAAATTATTTTTCAAACCATCCATCTGATGGCCCTTTCCATACAATTTAACCATCTCCAGTAGATTGACATTTAAACGCGCCAACTGTCCACAATTCAAAACCAAATTCGTGCATGAAAGCATGGTCGGTCTATTTTCAGGATACGCGGATATAAGCGGAACGAACTCGCTTCTTTGTTTACCGGTTTTTTGTATATGATCTACCTTTCCAAGTGGTGGGATTGTGGAAAATGCGTTTCAAGATGACTTTTCATTTGATTGTTTCATATTGTTAGTTCGCCAAAGTTTTACAGTATGTATACGCTCAGTTTCAGATACGAAAAAAAGAACACATTAGTATATTTTGGGATTTGTGTTATCGAAATTTTTTGTATTCTACTGAAAATAACAGATTATTGAGATCAGTGCTTTTCAAATTCTATGGAAAAGAGTTTATTAACGATGGATTCTCATTTTTCAAGTTCATTGATGATTTTTAAACTCATTTTATTTCCGATTTCCAAAATCGAACTATTGAATAATACGTGTGTACACTGTGATATCTTAATCATTTATCCATAATTGATAAATAACTAGAGCGAAATATTTTTTAAGAAAAATTCTATACTAATATAAATCACGAGTTTTAGTTTTTATAATACGTAAATGATACTGATATATTCGATCGTATATGGAAAATTTCCCGATTGATCTAAGGGCTAAAAGCTACTCGATTTTATAAAAATACAAAAAAAAATCGAATATTTTTATTCATATCAACATAAATAAAACTTCCGGAACTTGTTAACAAGATAAGCACCGTTGACAGTTTCTATACTGAAACGATCATTTCATCTTCAATGAAAAAGTTATGTAAGGAGCGCATTGAAGGTCGATCTTAATTTTTTTTATCAGGGTCTTATCAACAACTTTTGCAGCTGAAAAATATTAATCCTTCACCCAGCAAAAACAATTGAGGGCAAAGGGATATAAAACTTTTTCACCTAAAAAATTATTGACAATAAATTTCAATTCTAATCATCAAAAAAGGTCAGTCGAACACGTTTCGATACATCGATAACAGATATGGCAAAACAAATCTCGTTGCACTGACATACTTCTAATAATCAACAAAAGTTTTTAGGTTTAGCAATTTGAGTCTTCAACAGATTGATAGATGAATCAGATGTTTTTGACTATTATCCTATACTTTGTTGTAGTGTGACGAAACGTTCTTTGTATAACAGAGTTCAGAGATTGAAAAAATATGGTTTGCGATATTATTAAAATATTAGATTTTGTGTATTTTTCGATCTTATAGAAATCGAACGGATAAAGTCTTTACTATTTGTTTAGAAATAATTGTATTGTTTGCAGCTTATCTTTGTGAAAGTAGATAATACATATAAGATTTTCGTCTACAGAATTAGTAACGCAAAAAAATGAATGGTATGCATTATGAATACACAATCGAGACAAATATTTCTACAGTCGAACCAATTGAGTGAATGAAACTATAAAATGTGTTCAGAATAACTGTATGGAATTTTTCGTCGTTTCAATTGTTAAAGGTTCCTTCAATTAAAAACGTGACAAAAAAATATTGTTATCGACGTTTGTTGTGTTTATTGCGAACGTATAAAATATACAAAACTACAATTCGCAATAATCATAATATTTTGTTGACGCACCATTTCAAACTGGACAAACGATATTGTTACAAATAACATACGCATATGGCGCAATATGAAATTCGAAAAAGAAAACTCGACTACAACCACGAAAAACTTAAACAACTCGAACTTCAATACGAAACCGCAATTCGAAACAACCGAAACACCCAGACGACTCACCGGCTTTACTCGAAGCATCAGCATCTCCAGCGTCCTGAAGGCTCTTCTGCAAATAGGTGTGCAAAACTCCGAAACTGTTGATGATGCCCAACAGTATACCATTACAGAGGAAAGACCCCATCATCACGAGCCAAGCCCTAGCCCCCCCATCGGGTGGTTTCCTCGAAACTTGAGCTGACGATGCTTCCTTGGGCTGCTGCTCAACACCAGCGGGTCTCCCATCGCTGACTAGACCTGACTCCTCCATGGTTAGGCTCGTCTGCTGGATTCTGCAAGGTGCTCGTGAGGGTCGGCACTCCTCTGGAAGGGAGCTCGTCCTCGGGATTCGTGTGTGTGTTCAGCAATGCATCGGGCCTGGTTTCCCGTTGGCGACGTCCAACTCTAACCGATGGCACACTGCGACTGATCGTCTTCTTGATGATCTTGCCGACTCCTTCATTTTGGTCGGTCGTCAACTGTATCGATGATTCTCAAACTCTTCGGCATGTCGGGGAAGCGATGGGGCTATTGAATATGAATTTAGATTAATTTAAACTCGACGGATTACTATCTGAACGTTTGATGGTTTCGATGTGAATTGAATTAGGTAGTCGGTTCTAGTCGATTGATTGAATGAATGATATTCTATTTAGATGATGGATTATTGTTAATTATTTGTTTATTTTAAATAAGTTTTCATTAGTTGATTTTTTTTTTTTAATAAGACTTAATTTTGGTACCTCGAAGAAAGTGTTATCTTGATTATATTCAATATTAGTTCTAACGAACGATAATAAATAAAATGTTTGATTAGCATATTAGCATATAACTCTTTTCAATTTCTAATTGTTTTGAATAGTTCGTTATCACGTGTAAAGATAAAAAGGTTATTATAAATTAAAACGATACCCGATATATTCAATACAAATATAATGAAAATGCAAAATTACAACAAATTCCATAAAAACACACATGTCGTACAAAAGCCATACAAATGCCCCATAATACACCCAGATAAAACCCATATCGCATTACAATTGTTACCCCGAGCGATTATTTAAAAAAAAAACTACTCCAACGCAAACCCAATCATTCCTTAAATCATCCCGAACCGAAAATTACCCCAAATTGCAGAGTCAATAAACGCATAAACGAGGCCGTCCAATTCATTACCCTTTTTTTGTTCTCAAACACGCGCGCAATGGCGCTAAATATAAAACGGCCATTTTCTATTTCCGACTCGCCTTTCGACGGGGGCCGGCCCCGAGGTTGAGAAGCCCTGCTTTTCCATACTCGAACGTACAATACAACAAATAAACTAACACAATATATCCATGTGCACTTCGATCTCGTACTTTTCTTGAAATTGAGCTGCCGTTCGTTCGCCCTGTGAGGTTTTCTTCCGGGTCGTTCTGGTTCCCTTGAACCTTAGTTGGGCCAATTTGGTCGTTTAAAATGTTTTGGGTGTGAGGACTTTTGGTCCGTGTTGAAAAGGATGATTTTTCTCGGATAGAAACTCGGTGTTTTGATTTTTGTTTTCGGAGATAATTCGGGAAATTTATATGTCTTTGAGTTCAAGTATGAGACCTTTTTATCGAGATTATTTCAGTTTAATTATTTGCTGCGTAAAATTTGCAAGATAATTAAATAAAATAAGAAGCAAATGTATTAGATATATAAATATTGATTGTGAAATGATGAAAGTTACCTTTATCTATAAAAAAAATCAACTACAATTGCACTTGAGACTTGAGTCATAAGTTCAAATTTATTAATAGAAACTCTATAATATGTCGTGGTAACACAATCTGAAATTTATTACGTTTTAAATCATATAGTAAATTATCGAAATTCTTTGATATGTATATATTTTTTATACGAATTTTCATAGGCCTCGATAATAATCGTATGTAAGGTTATGCCAAACGAACTGTATAATGTTTATTTTATTATATTATCACTGTCACTGAAATGATCTAATTAAAATGTTTATGTAATTTAATATTTTGAAATTCGAGCAGATGATATAATGTAAATATTATTCAACGAACCACTAACATTCGTATCCTACCACAACAGAAACTGCACAGCTGATGTTTTACGAATGGCGAAAAATCGATAACAGGTGAACTAGTAAAAGAGGCAGCCTTGAACTTGAAATGTCACACGTTTGTAAAAGATATATTTTATCTGAAACATGTTCAATGAACATTAAGATTGCTTAAATTCAAAAAGTAATAAATGCCAATAAAATAGAAAATGAATATAATAATAATAAAAGTAAAGGATGTGGAATATGACGTTTAGATCGAACGTAAAATAAAACTTTGAGTATCTTTCACCATTTTATTTTCTGTAAAAAAATTAACACTATATTACAATGAAATGCTAATAAAATATCTCAGGTTTTATAATAAAAATAATCAATATTCAAAATAGTTTTTAATATGATACATTTTAATATAACGAAAACTTATTTACATGGTAGAGCGCAATCGAAAATAAGTATTTAAGCATCTGCTGTTTGATTGGATAAGGTAGATGGTTTTTTAAAGTCTACGGTTAGTTTCTTTAAAGCAGGTATTTTTTCTTCGAGCTGTTTCACCACAATATTTCGCTTTTCATCCTCGTCTTCCAAATTAAGTAGTTCCAGAACCAAGTCTGAAAGTAATCGTTATGTTTACATTTGCACTTTATATAAAAAATTTTAAGATAGTATAAATTTACCATGAAATGATAACAATTCTTTTTTCTGTTCATCTGTGAGATATGGTTTCAAAAATGTTATTATAATAGATACTTGACGTCCAGATGCATGGAGCATTGTTTGCGTAGCAATTGTGAAAATTGTTAAAACACTTAAATGAAGCAGGAGAGGAGGGTCATCGCATGAATCAATTTGTTGAAGTAAACCATGTTTATGAGTTAATATAAGAGACCTGAAATCAAAAATGCAAATTATAAAATACAGAATTAACTTATAATAGAATAAATTAGTTTTTTTCAATCAGAAAATTACCTGTCTTTCTTCTTATCGATTTTTTTGAGTACCATGCTACAAGCCTCTAAGCAGTTTTCTGCAGCTTGCAAAAAACTCTCAATACTTTGACCAGTTAAGCTTTTATTTAAAGCGGATAGAACACCCTTATATTCGTCAGTGACATCGTTGACCATTTTATTTCTTTGTTCAGCTGTTAAAGTGTCTGGGGCTTCAGCCAAGCCACATTCGTTAGCAACATATTTAAAAAAGTCTGATGCAATATCGCCTCCCAGAGATTTCAGTAAATATTTTATAAACTGTGGTTGCTGATCACTAGGAAGCATTTTGATCCCTTTTTCATAATGTCTAATATCATTAATCGTAATGTTTAGTTTGTCTTGTAAGGAAGAATGAGTTTGTCTTCTGACGAGAGAGGTATTTTCTATCGTAGCTTCATATAAGCTTTGCGCAGTAGCAAGACCAGTTTTATTCACCAAACTAAAACATTTATAATTAGTCCGTGGAAAATTAATAAAATTTATTCAAAAAAGAAAAAAAAAAACTAACGGGAATAAATATTCTGCAACATGAGATGAAATATAATCAATTCCTTCATTTTCTAAAGCAGAAGATAAACATTTTTTAATTTCTTTCATTGTGAGAAGATCAACAGAAGCTTGGCCAGATTTTTTGTTTGGCACATTGGAAGCATCATCAGAATCAGAATCTTGACCCCCTTTATTGACTCTAAAATGTTTTTTAACAGATTTAGTTTTTGTTTCTCTGCCTTGACTGCCACCTCCAGCTTTGCCGCCAGCCGCTTTTCTTCTACGTTCTTCTCGTCGTTCTGCTTTCACATCAACATGCACTGGCAAATCAACTTCTACACTTTTCATATTGGATAATTGCTTTTCTGCATACATTCTTTGATAACCCCCCGATTTTACGAACTCTTGGGCTTTTTCGTTCACTAAAGTATAACAAGGGACCGCTAACTTTTCTATGAAATGAGTACTGATGACTGCAAATAATATTTTTTTATTGATTTTATAGATAAAATATACCTTTTCAATATAAAAAGTAATTTACCTGTAGAGCCATATACCATAAGATTTTTTTGTAATGCTGGAACCATTGCTTTTGCAATCAAATTTTCCACATCTTGTTCACTAATTACAGAAGGCAAAAGAGACATGACATCTACATAACTTTTAGACGAATTGCATTCTTCGATCGCTGTAACAATTTGCTCTAATATCTGATTACCTATGGCACATGCTTGGAGATAACTGATATCTTCATTAGGAAGAGTACGTTTGATGAACTGTTTGGCATCTGTGATGCCCATACGTTCTAATGAATCGTATTTTAAATATCCACTCTGTTTATAAGAATTTATAACCCAATCAACCTGCGATTTGCTATAAACATGAGGGATATATTGGGAACCGGCTTGTTTACCAGTAACAGAACCAATAGAAGAAATTTCCTTCATGAAACTGAAGAATAATCTATCACTTATATTACACTGATTTAAGATCGCAGTTACTGGAGTGGGCCTTGTCAGACCAGTCAACGAACCCTTGATTTTTGCTTTAGTTCTGGCAACAAAAGCAGTAGTGAAAAATATTCTAGGATCAACGGGATCTTGTTCACCGAATATGATTTTTCCTAACTTTTTCTCCAAAACAGAGTGCAAAAGAAATTCAGCCGGCAAATCGTACACTAACGTTAGCTCGCTCACATTAATTTGACCATTTTGATTCAATTTCTCATTGATTTCTGTTGCGATCCTAGTAATGTACGTATCGTCAATGAGTTGGCCCAATACAAAATTAACATTTGAACTCGTCTGGCATACGTCGTTGACACGACTCGAGACTTGTGAGAATTCTACATTCAACTCTTTCGCCAAATCGACAAGATTGACTCTGCCACCTCTCAAATACAATTCGTCTTTTATCTCTCTCGTGAGTTGTTGAGGGGTCAAATACTCTTTACCGTCAGTGGTGAAAATAACATTGAGCAAGTTTAATTCGACTAATTTGGTCACAATCTCAACACAGTTTCTGTCAGACAGTCTGAAAGAATAAGAGGAATATGTAGTTTATGTGTGAATGGGAAAATTCGAAAATATGTATAAATTTGTGAGGATTATATATATATATTGTATAAAATGTGAAAAAGGACCTTTGCAAAGTGGAACTAAGCTGAGCTTTTTGGAAGTCAGCTGCTAGACGCTTGACTTCTTCCCAATTCGCAGCCGCCATAATTACAAATATTCCTTTTCAATGATTCTGACATATGGAAGCGACGTCAGCTGAAGATTACTTGGCCTCAAAAGCTTCTAATGCGGCCAATTATTTTTTGACATATTGTGAAATGCAAAAGAAATGAAATAATTACTAATTATTTATTTAAGGCTACTATTTAAATGGTCAGAATTTATTTGACATCGGTTAGAATTTTAGTCAAGTTTTGGTCAAAATTTATATTATATGGTCAGAATAATATGAAGAACCCGAACCTAACCTGACCGTTTCGTAATTAAATTCTGGCCATTTATTATTTTATTCTGACAGTTTGTCATTTTATTCTGACCGTTTTTGATTAAAATTCTGACCATTCAAATTTTTGACTTTATTTAATAATATAAAAAATACAAAAATATTAATTTTTTTCAAAATAGTTCATTATATGAAATTATTACATGCTGATTATATTTCAACGACCTGTAGTGAACATACATTATTTCACTGATCTATTATTCTATTTACATACATATTTTACAAAATTGCCTTTTATTTTGTTTTAACGTTTTTATTTGAATGGTTTTGAATCTGAGATGAATTAAATTTCATCGACAGTACTAGGATGTAATTTCTTTCAATTATTATATATACAGGAATTTGCACTATTTTGGTTATTATGCTTAAAATATATATCCTCTTGTTTATTAAAAATTGAAGTACACCGATTTTACAAAATAAGTACTTATATTTCTAAATATAAAATGTTACACAATTTATAATCTAAAAAATTTATTTCAAGTGGTTGCATAAAAATAATAGATTACACAAAAATACTTTCAAATACAAAAGCCAATTAACATACATTAAAATGTAATATTTAGTCACAGATACATCAATAAATTGATTAAAATGATTTAAAATAAAATCACATAAAAATAAAATAAGGAAATATACAAAAATTCACATCGTTGAGAAACAATTTAACACAAATTAAAAATTTTACGAATCAACAAACTCATTAATCGAAGTTAAAAGTTTTTCGAAATCTACAGAAAGTTTTTTATGGAAAAGTTTTAGTGAATTATCCAAATTTTGCTTTTTGAAATTATTTACTTTATTCAAATCAAGTGTTTCTAAAATTTTTTCTCTATCATCGTCATTATCCATTTTTGATCTCAAATAGGATAATAAAGAAGCGAAAGGAATATTATCCAAAATTGTATTATGATCAACTTTATTCACAACAGTCTTTAATATTTTTTCAGGCTGTTCTTCAATTAAGCATGTTAAAACTTCTTCAGATTCATGTGTTTTAACTTCTTGGTTTAATGGCAGGGGTACCGATAATGTGATATCTTGAGAGCCCTGAAAAAGATGCATAATTATAATTTTATTATAAAACATGTTTCTTAGGATAGTTAAAATTTTATTTTACTTACGACAGATATTTCTTCATTAACCAAATAATTCGTATTAATACTATTTACAATTGGCACACGATTAATCGTAATATTTTGTGAATCTTCGTTTAAATTATCACTTTCAGTATGCAGAGGTTTATCATTTTTGGACACAAAATGAGATGTTGAATCATTCAACGAATTTTTTTCATCAGTATTAATTATATCAATTTTATCGTTTGTCGATTCAAGAGTAAAATCGTTATCATTAACAAGCAAATCCCTGTTCATTTTAGCTTCAAATGTGGCTAATGCTTGTTTGACGGTTTCCACTTTCGGATATTTTATGGGTAATCTATTAATATCAGCTTCTGTCAATTTCGCCAAGTCGCCAATAGTAGTTATTTTATTATTGATTTCTTTGACAAAGTCTTCTTTCCATAAAGAAGAGGATAGATGTGATGCAATTTCAGAAATTGAGGTTACACAATCTACGAGATTTGGATAAATTGCAACTTGATCATCGAACATGTCATTTTGAGCGATGTCAACGGGTTTTGGTACATCTATTGTAAGAGAGCAAATATCTGAAATAGATGCACTATTTGCTTCGACTTCTACCACAGAATCGATCGGTACATTATTTTTTATTGGTTCTGTTGATGAAGTTGCTAAAGCTTCCATTTCCATTTTGTTTGACAAACTCCTCGGTGTCATCATACGATTTCTTTTGATACGGAGTATATCTTTGTTTAACGGAGATGCATTTGATTTTGAACCAATGTATTTTTCTACATTTACCATAGTTGATACCAAAGGGTCATGAAAACTGACTCTTTTTTTCTAAAAATACAAAACGATTAAACACTAAATACAAACAAATATTGATAAAAATAAAAATAAAACGCACCTTTGACGACGGTGACATTGAAAGTTCATCGGTTTCTAATTTTCTTTTCAATATAGGTCCTGCTGGACTAGCAGTCAAACACGGTAACATTTTAGTTAATTCGAAAAGCGATTGAGTGTCTGCATTATTAAGATGTGTATCGGTATTATTTTTTTCGACAATTGATTCCTTTTTCTTGTCAGTGTATGTATCGTTGGAAGTTGTAACATGATTAGTATCTCCAAAAATACACATATTCAACATTTGCACTGTTCGGCTGTTGATATGTGAAAGTGAAGGGAAATTCTTTGACAACTTATTGTTTGGTGTTGTGGTGATGTTACTTTTCGGAGGTGAAATACTGTCGACAGAAACAATTTTCGTTGAAACAGGTTTTTCACATGCGAATATATCGGGTGAAGTTACTACAGGTTGTAATTTTGGTTTTGTAGCAACATCTTCAATAATGCTATTTTCAAGATCCATTTTTTCTGCCAAAATTTGATATGGTAATATTTCTGGTTCGCTTTCTTTAATTGGAGAAATGTCCATTGTATTATTGAGGAATTCTTTATTTCTATCGTCAATATCGTCTTTACAAGGTGAAGAAAGTATACTGATATTTTTTACAGGATTAATAGGAGATGGAGGAGCGTCGCTTAAATCTAAATTTTTTGATTTTATATTGCATGATGAATTCATGGAAACATCTGAACAATCTTTATTTTCGCTCACAGGAGAATCGTCTGAATCAATATTAATTATATGCTTATGTGAAATATCTGTTGGATTTTCATTTTGTTCTGAATTTTTATCATTAACAGACTCGCATGTCAAAATTTCTGTATCGGCTTCGGCTAATTCCTGTGTCGTCAATATAGAAAGACCGAATTCAGTTTTATTTATTTCAGGTTGACATTGAGATTCTTTCAAAATTGATATTTCACATTCTTCTATTTTAGGTTGAATAATTGCTTCAATAGTTTTGGGTTTAGACATAATCATTTTAAGGGATAAGGAAGACAGGCTTTCATCCTGAGAACTTTCTATACAATCGGGACTACAATTGTCAAAATTTTGCGAACTATTATCATTCAAAAATGGTTCCCTATTGTTTAAAAATATAGTATCATTTGTGTCGTTTTTACTTTCGTTTGAAAGAGGCATGTCTTTATCTCGAGTTATTGCTTCAGTTTCTTGAGAGAAAATACTTCTTAGTTTTGATTCTATATCATCTGAATCATTATCGTTTGGAAAATTACAGTCTTTATTCTCATCAGCTATGTTTTCTGTTGCTTCATTACTAATTGACGATAAAAGATGTGCATTTGTCAATTCACATTCAGTTATATTTTTACAATCTTCATTGGTTTCAGATTTGATTATTTCATTTTTTACAAGCAAATCTCCTTGATTATTAGTTTGAGAATTTTCATTAGTAAGATCATTAGGTAAAATAGGTTTTGGACTATCCAGATTTTCTGTGGTATTTTCAAGTATATTTTTCTTATTCAATCTATCCAATTTAGTATGTGAATTTTCGATTTCATCATTTAATTCGTTATGAGTTTCTTCATTAACACTATTGACTTTTACACATAATTTGTTTTTAGGAATTAATTCTTTTTTCAAATTTTTAACGTTAATTTTCGGAGATTTTACCTTAATAGAGGTCATGCCTAAAGAACGTCTTGTCTTTCGAGCACTAGAATTATAACTATCTATAGAATTAATTTCCATCAATGGGTGTCCTTCTTTTGTATTTATAACAAGCTGATTAATAAGTCTGGATTTCTTTTTGGAAGATTTAGGTGTTCCGAAACTTTCAAAAATATTCGAATCAGAATTATCAGACGAACTTTTACGCTCGGGAGAAGCTAAATTATTTTTTATATTGTCAACGTCATTTAAATTTGCATCATCAACTATGAGATTGTTTTTATCATTTTTCACGTCTCCTTTAGACTTTTTGCCATCGATAGACTCTTCGCCTAAGAATTTATTGGGTTTTCTTCTAACACGCAATGGTCGGTTAAGAGGTGTAGTAGATTTTTGAACGGTCTCATTAGTTTTTTCTTCATTTTGATCGTTTACGTCTGTATTTTCAGTAACATGTACTACTGCATCACTTATAACTTCTTCCAATTCAGTTGACGCCTTTCTTTTCCTCAAAGGTTTGTCTTCAATTACATTTGAGTTCACAATATTCGGTGATTTACAATTTAAAACATTGGTCAAATCACCATTTATTTTTTTTAACGAATCTTTTTTAATAATTATAATCTTTTTGTTGACAGGCGTTGCATTTTTAGATTTGAAAATCTCGTCTTTTTCAATATTTTCGGTACAGCTGATTGTTTGACTGTCTGGAGTCGAATCGACGTGTGTTTCATTTTTATTATCAGTACTTTTTAAAGATTGCAAACTCTCGTTAAGTCTTGAATATAGTGATTTTTTTGACTTTGGCGTATCAACTTTAGAATCGACATTGTCTGTAATATTCACATTTAATTTATTAGATTCTGGTGTAACAGGCTTTTTGTCAACATTATTTTTAATCATACGAGAGCATGCATCTTTGAAATTTTGTGCTGTAGATTGATTTTTTGATTTAATTTCAATAGGAGATACGTTCTCACTTTTTTTTTCATTTTCAACAGTTACTTTGTTTTCGATTTGTTTATTTGGATCTTCAGATGCAGATTTTGAAGTAGTATAATTGTGATCTATGCTTTGACTCGATTGTTCTTGGCTGTTTGTACTATCTCCGCCTGGTACACGCCAAGTTTTCATTGTATTTTCATCTTGCGATTGTGAAAGGTCTTCATAAAGTGCAGGTATGTCATCGCGTCTACGTTTTAACACATCTTTTTGGTGTTCAGTTAAATTTTTCGGATCAAATTTCCAACTGGATTTAATCACAACGAAATCTTCGTCTTTCGTATTACTTTTCTTTTTGCCATTTTTTACATGATTAGGAAATGAAAAATTCGATGACGGCTCCGTAGAATTTGATAATGAATCTTTTGATTTTTTATTATTTTTAGAATTTAAGATCATTTGGATTTTAATAATATCACTTTTTTCAAGTTTTATTGCTTTTGAATTCGGATCCATTATGCTTTTAAGCAAATTTGAACATTCGTTTTCTATTTCAGGATTTTTTAAAGTTTTTATTAAAATATCTAGCAAATTCAGTAGTCCTTCACGTAGCATTGAAAAATAAATAGGAATCGTCAACCTATTCAGGCTATTTAATATTAATTGAATGGACGCATGAAAGTCGAGCTTGATACTATCAGATTCCTAAAATAAAAAAAAAGAAGCAAATGAGAAGGTTTGATTACTAACAATAAATAGAAATAACAAAATTCTTACTTGATAATTTTGTTGGAAGAATAGTATTATTAGTTTTATCGCTTTATTCAAAATAGACGTAATGTTTTTACTTGATGTTGTAGTAACATGATATGAATAACAATCCGATAAAACAATTGAAAGATTATTTAGACACTCGCTCAATCCAATGAATAAATTGTATGATATTTTAGCAGATTGTAACATGATGAAATATTTTTCTAATCCAATCGTTAGACGGTTTATTGCTGCCATTTTCCCTAGATATTGAATTTAAAAACACATGTAGGACACTTAAAAACAATTACAAATAACAATACGAAGTTATATGCAACCTCATATTACTAAAGAAATATCAAGAATCAATGCAAATTTTAAAACCCTTGTGAATTCATATTAAACATTGAATATAAAAAATGTAGATATAACCAGATGTTTGTTATTTAGCACTTAAAAATACAAAACGATAAAAAAATCCAGTTATATCTCTGAAAAAATTATTAATTGAAATTAATTAGATTAATAATTCAGTTATTTTTTTGATGGAAAATAACTAAATTAAAAACAATTTAATCAAAAAATATTTTTTTTGAGATGTTGTTCCTCCGGCCTTACAGTGAAAGTAGATAGATTGCGACAGTCACCAAGATTACAGAGGACGAAATACGAATTGAGTCTAATAAGTGTTTTAAGTATATTGCAAAAATTTCATCAGCCAAATATAATCATTGGTTACACGATTGAAAGAAAAATAAAAAAGTAAAATAAAATAAAATATATATTACCGGGAGTGGCTTCAAAATTTTTTTTGATCAAAAAAGGCAGAAAAAATAATGGTATCAAATTGACCTCAGATTTATTAAATTTTGTGCACATCTTCAATAGAGAATTAGTTATTTCTTCGTCTATTTGACTCATATCTTTTTCTTCGAACGAAGCGAGTTTAGAAATAGGTATACTATAAAATTTGGTCCAGGCCGAAAATACATCCACTATCTAAAATATGAAATAATAAATAACAATCTAGTTTCATATTCACCTAATTGAACGGATAATTTAAAAATTATAATTACTTTCGTATTGCTAGTGTATTCGGTAATTGGCCAGATAATTATAGACCGATAACGTTCGAAATTAATTTTCTCAGGATTATTTGTATGCGCGTTTGAAAGGCAACACCAAATTTGTGGACTGTGACCGTTTGAAAAAAGCTCTTTGATCAACCAAGTGCTAAATCGATGGGAATCTCCAATCATTCCAATTTCAATCATGTTTTTAAAGTCAAAATGAAGTTCAGACATAGTATCCCTAAAATGGAAAACAAAATAAAAATTAAACAATGTTACACGGATAATAAAATGTAATGGTCTTATCGAAACTTACTGATGATATAATTTAGGAGTTAAAACAGATTTGAGTAAAAATTGTATGGGAGAGAGGCCGTTGGGTAGTTTTATTGATGGATCATTAAAAGAAGTAACAGAATATCCAACGTTCTTCGTAATAATACTAGGTAATATTAGAGTCATTATTACTTCAGCAAAAAGTGCATCTTGAGAGTTCTCCTGAAAATCATATCTATTGTAAAAAAAAAATATTGATTGATAAATTATTTTATAAACAAAATCTTACTTCTACAAGCTCCATGAACAAAATCAAAATATTTTTGAAAATATCAGAAAATCTTTTGAGACTCGTATTGTTAGACAACTTGATAAAAGAAAACCACAAACAACGAACGTTTAGTTTCAATTCTTCAAAGGTAGTTTTATCTCCTTTCAACATGTGAGTGACTGCATATTTTGTAGATTTTTTTAAAGAATTTACCAATACGTCGCTAAATTCGTCTAACAATGCTGAATTTATTATTGGATTATTAAGCCTCTTAAATTTGGAACCTACACATCCAGGACAGTCGGAATGACCAAACATTTCTGTTAAAGATTTTATCGCTAACTTTTGTATACTTTCAAAACTTTCTCCCGGGTAAATTGCATTGGTTTTTTTAGAATTGTTTTTATCACATTCACCGAAGCAAAATTTCAGAAAAGGTAAAAATGACAATGACGAGAAATCAGAGATCTTAGATTTTAAGAGCGATATAAAATACCACCAAACATCGAATTTGATAAGGGCAACTTTTTCAGTCTTGGCATTATTAATTTCCAAAGCAATAGACAGAACTTTGATTCTGCTCGGATTAAATAGAATTGATTTTTCCAATGCAAAATTTTCAATTAGTGCTTTTAAACACAGGAAAGAATAGTATTTGCATTCTACATTTTTTTTGAAAGCTTCTTGTAAAACAGACAAGAAAGGATTGATGGATCTTCCCATTCTATGCAATTCAGTGCCAGAAAGTTTTGTTAACATTATCCATAAAGTATGCCAGTTTGGATCATTGTTGACGAGGAGTTTCGACAAAGTTTTCGGATACCTATAAATTGTTAACATTGTAAAATTGTAATAAGAAATTTGCAAATTTTCTGATAGTATTTAAAGAGTATTATAAAAGTCAGAACTAACTTGTTGACATCTATTATGTTATCATAAATTTTTAGCCAATGTCGTTCATTGAAATAATTATTTTTCACAATATATGGCAAAAATTCATTGATTAAATCGATCCCGAATTCTCTATTATCATTTATATCCAAAAATACAAACGGTACTAAGCGGGATAAGAAAAATTGGAGACCAACTTTTGCAAATTCTTCCTTTTTACTTTGAGAGGGGCAAGACAAATATTTTGCTAAAAAATCTTTCACCTACAAGAAAAAAAATTAATTATGACAGTTAACTATGCTTACAATTAAAATATAAATAAGAACTTACTAATTGTTGGTTAACGTTTGGCGACGACGATAAATAATTTTCCAACAACAAAACCAACGGACCATTCATATCGGCGTGGTAATCGAAAATTATTTCGTCGGGAGTTTCCAGCAGAATCTTCAAAGACAGTTGAGCCGGCTCGGTCGCAACATCGCCAACTTTCTTCATGCTGACATGAACGAGAGACGTCAGAGTTTCCCCCAACTGAGGTACTTTCGGATAAATGCCATCCTGAATGAAGAAAACGAATAGAATAAATGACAATTGATACAAAACACCGATAAAAGATAAGTGAAAGATAATTACTTTGATCTTTATCAGCAGTACTTGGAGAATTCTGAGCAGCCTCAAGTTATCGTCTTGGCGAAAAATGTCTTTGGCGAGCAGCCGAACGAACGTGATCAGATGATCTTGTTTGATGGCGGCGTTGGTCTCCATCATCTTCGCCGACATGGCGTAGATGTCTTCTTTGGTTAAGGTAGAAGTCATCGTTTTGACTTTTAGCACTTGCACATGTCAAAAAGTTTTAGCAAAAGCAAATTTGAGATTCGGAAGACACTTAGCACGATCGACGAACGACACAAAGGCGAGGAGCGGCTCGGCTTGTGCGCCTCACGCCACCATTTATCACTTCTGGCGCGAAAACGTAGCTTCGTCTGACCTAAAACTTTGCTGTTTCCGACCTACGTCTTCGAGGACGACAACTGTCAGTCGAGTGTTCGCGAACGGGATAATTTAAGAATTGAGGATAATAAATTCTTTTGAAAAATACGTCAGAATGACTTGATGTCGTTCTAAAATTTAGATGTATTATGTAAATTGTCATTCGTATTGACATTTTATGAAAAATTGGTTCCTAGGCGCTTGCTTGAACGATGCACACACACACGACACTAGCACACATCACCGCTAGCACACACCACCTCTAAGAGCACATACGACACTGTCATACACTACTGCTACCACACACGTTATTGGCACACGCAGACATTAGCACACATGACATTGGCACACGCAGAAATTAGCACACACGACGTTGGCACACACGGCGTTGGCACACGCAGACATAAGCACACACAGACATTAGCACACACAGACATTAGCACACACAGACATTAGCACACACAGACATTAGCACACACAGACATTAGCACACACAGACATTAGCACACACAGAC
>JAOXNN020000082.1:2065477-2080920 GCA_028571205.2 Hydropsyche betteni
AAGCTTCAAATATATTATAATTAATTATTATGAGAATTATGTACAGTTTTTTACTCATTTAATCAATTAATATATATATATATATATATATATATTTCATATTTTGTAACCTTTTGAAAATATATCTTATGTGCAAAAATAATATTAATCATTATAGCCTGCCTTATATAATAACATAATTTGTCTCAAACTATAATCAGATATATTTAAGAAAAAACTACTTGATTTTGCAACATTTTCATATTACTAAATATTTTTATATGCACTACGGGGATAACAAACAAGCCACCGTCGATTACATTGTACATTACAGATGTGCCTCATGTGTGAAACTCGTTATTTCTAATGACTCAAGTGTGCAAATTAGATTGTGTCTCATTTGTATTCTCCATTGTGTAAGTAGGAAAAAATTAACAAATTTTGCCTTAAAATTTACTAATTCAAAATTTTGCCTAGACTAATATGTGATATTTTACGCACAATATTATTGTTTTCATATATTATGCATAATGCATTTATTTATTGTATATTATCCATATATTTATTAATTGATTAAATTATTTGTTTTTACCATGCAGGAACAATGTTTTATTTACCAATAATATAATTTTCCTCTGAAGTATTGTTTATGTATTTTAAAAATATTTCCACGAAAAGAATTTCAAAACATCGTTTTATTTATAATATTAACTCAAGTTTGATGATCAAACCTTTTTTTTAAGTAAAGAAAACTCTGAAGTATGATTATAAAAAAAAATTATGTTCAGGTTTCGAGTATTATATTTAGCGATAGAAGCTACAATTTTTACGTAAATCTTAAAAAAAAAGATAGAAGACAGGTCAACATTAATTTATACAAGCCAATTTGAAGGGTATAAACTGAACAAAACACCAATTAATCCCCTATATATAATCCCCTATCCCCTATCCCCTATATATAATAGCGGATTTCTGTCTATCTGTTCGTCACGATATTTCAAATGAACGACCCGAACCGCGAATTTATGATGATGATGATGATTTTATTAATTAAATATTAAATATTCAAATCGGGCACACATTTCGAGTTCACACAATCGGGTTTTCACATTTTATCGTTTTCCGTTTCTTAACAAAACCACAGCCGATGTTATTACATCGGGCCTATTTACTAGTATACAATAATACGCAATAGTACACAGTGCGACACAAAAAAAAAACAATAGCACGATAACACACCTTCGCTAAAATATGGGCGTGTGGCAAAACGGTCCAATGTTTAATCGTAATGCACTCTCGTGTTACCATGTGTTGTCGAAATTAAGATAATGAGATATAATATAATCAAGTAAAAATGATAATGATCGAACGTTTCACGTTTGGAGCGTGTGCTCGATTATAATATAATATGATAAAATTTCGACTTAATTCGAGGTGATCTCAGATCATGTTGATGTTCGTCCTATTAAGATTTGAACTTTTACATGATCTTTCGTCACATTGTGTCTAATTGTTTTATGTAATCCAAAATTCGAAAAGATAGTATTATTTAATCAATCGAATTATATCTCGCTCTTATAATGAATGATGATATGGACAGAATCTTTGTTAATTAAATTTTTTTTTGTAACGATTCGACGACGATTTATTTTTCTAGAATCCCTTTTGACAGCATAGATAAACGTCAAATACTTTTAAATGAAATATATATAACACAATTATAACAACAATAATTTAATAAAATGAATAAAATAGTAATAATACTATTCAAAATACATGTTTTATCTTCATAATAATCATCATTTTTATCTATTTACAGTTAGCACGTTTTAAAAAGTCTACAATTAATTTTAATAAAACAGATTGATAATTCCGAATAAGTATCATTTTTTCTAATATTTTTTTAGAATGATTGATTCGCTAATATTCGCTATGTATTATATTAGGTCAAACAAAGAATTTTGTTTTTCCAACATATAATATTTAATATAATATTAAACCAAATTGTATGATATGCCGAAGATGATATCGTTAAGATTCAATTAGTTTTTACACTTGATTAGATGCAATCTGATTATAAAATGACTATTGTTCATGATTTTGATAAATCTCGGTTTGATTGATCAACTATATCATAAAATTAAATGAGTTGACTTAACGGTTTGTTTTTATTGATAATTATTTTTTAGAATTAGATTATATATTTAAAAATTCTCTCAAAATTAGGAAATTTCTAAGAAAAAATTTACTTATGTTTGGTTAATATGAGAAGATATTAATACTTTTATTGATGATTGATCAATAAAAAATTAGATCGGATTATATATTTTCAAATCGAATATACGATATAAAACTATGTCGCACTATGTTTAAATTTTAATATAAATGAAGCATGTGAATTATCATATACCTGAATTTTCTGAAAATTTAATCAAAGATACGCTCACAACAACAATAATCAATAACATTTGCATTTTAAACACAAAAAATCGATTTCAAATCTTCATTTCTCACAACGATATCTTTTATTATAATAAAATCATGCGAATTGAATGCTAAAAAAACGTGATTGATTTTTTTTTTAATCGTAAGATATAATTGAAAATCTCAGCAAGCGATCTCTCTGAATATAATATTGGATAACTTAAATGCCAAGATAAGATGTTGCATCGAGATTCTGTGCCACGATATCTCAATTGAACACAATATAAAGCTCACCTTTCAGATTGACGTTCATCTTGAGATTGGTAGGCGACGAGTGGCTCATTCTGAACACTCAATCCTTTACCATGAAAATCGCTCTTATCTTGGGACTTGCCCTTTTGGGACTGGCATCAGTTGCTAATGCAGCAGGTAAAAGTTTAACCTAATAAGGACATTTTGATCTAGTTTGTCTTGAATTAACTGGAATTTGTTGTAAACAGATAAGTTCGTCTGCTACTTTGGCGGTTGGGTAGTGTACAGACCTGGAGATGGAAAATACGACATCGAAAACATTGACCCACATCTTTGCACGCATGTGATCTATTCCTTCATTGGTTTAGAGACTTCTGGAGAAATCAAAGTTTTGGATCCATGGATTGACCTTACTGAAAATTGGGGAAAAGGTAAATTCGATATTTTGATTTGATTTATTATATGCATTTTTGGAACTGTTTTCAACTTTTATAATTCTATTCAGGTGGCTTCCAACGGTTTAACAACATGAAGAAAGCTAATCCTAGCCTGAAAACTTTGATCGCTATTGGCGGATGGAATGAAGGATCAACCAAATACTCACAAGTATGATTTTTTTTAATACTAAAAAAAACATCCATATTGATCGACTAATCGACGTTTTTGTAATTTTCAGACTTTCAACGACCCCAACAAAAGGGCTGTATTCGTAAGGAGTTCAGTTAGATTCTTGCAAGAACACGATTTTGACGGTTTGGATCTGGATTGGGAATACCCAAATCAAAGAGGAGGCGAACCTCATGATGTCGACAATTTCAGCTCGCTGTTGAAAGAACTTAGGGAAGAATTCGATAAACATGGATACCTTTTGACTGCTGCTGTTGCCGCTGCAGAATCTTCCTTCACTCAATCCTACGATGTGCCTAAATTGGGACAGTGAGTTAAAAATTCATCATATTTTACTATTCGTTATATTCGAAATATTAATGAGCTATTTTTCAGATATCTTCACTTCATCAATATTATGACATACGATTTCCACGGTGCATGGGAAAAAGAAACCGGTCTTAACTCTCCGCTTTACATTTCCAAAATTGAAGAAGGAACCAACTTTGCTGGATGGAATACTGTGAGATTGATTTGTCACTTTTCATTTTGATATTATTATTACAGTGAAAAAAATTAAACAACGAATTTTAATAATCTTCAGGATGCCAGTCTCCGCGCTTGGATGAGATATGGAGCTCCAGCTTCCAAAGTCATCTTGGGTATCGGTTTATACGGAAGATCTTTCACTCTTGGTGACACAAATTGTGTCACTCCTAGGTGCCCTGCAAGTGGTCCTGGATCAGCTGGTCAATTCACAAGGGAAGCTGGTATGCTTGGGTACAACGAGGTATTTTCATATTCTAAATATGTTGTGAAATAAAACATATCAGAGTATATTAACTCTATAATAATTATATTTTTTTTAGATCTGCATGTTAGAAGGTGGCGCTCAGAAGTTCTGGGATGAAGAAGCTAGGGTACCATACATGGCATGGGGAAATCAATGGGTCGGTTATGACAATGAAAGATCCATCACAGAAAAGGTAAATTTATTCATCTAATGTTTTAGCATCGATTACATTGTGTTCCATTCTAAAAAAATGTTACAATTAATTTTATTCGATTCCAGGTCGGTTACATCAAGACGAACAATCTCGGAGGTGCTATGGTTTGGTCAGTAGACACAGATGACTTCCACGGAAAATGCGGCAAAGGTAAAAATCCTTTAATGAACACCATCAACAAGGAATTGGGCATTGGAACTCCTGGAACCACCGAAGATCCAGGAACCACTGAAGATCCAGGAACCACCGAAGATCCAGGAACCACCGAAGATCCAGGAACCACCGAAGATCCAGGAACCACCGAATCTACCACATCTTCAACATCTTCTCCACCAACCGATCCACCACCAACTCCATCTCCATCTGATGTGTGCAAGATGGATGGCTTCAACAGAGACCCTAAGGATTGTGCCGTCTTCTATAGATGCTGGATATATGAAGGATCATGGGAATACATGCAATTCGAATGCGGACCAGGCTTGTGGTTCGACACAGTTCACAACATCTGTAACTTCCCATCTGAAGTCGATTGCGTTCCCGGATATTAAGTTATATAAACAAATCGATATATAAATTTCTAAATATCTAATTGTATGGCCATATTGGTTCTGATTAATTGTATTGTAAATATTTTTGAATAAAACGTATCTTTAAATATATGTGTTATTCAATTGAAATCAGTTAGTTAAGAATATAAATATGAGGAAATTTTTTCTTAATTTAAACTTTCTTAATAACAAATTTGCACTATGCAATTGAGTTAATGTTTTCAATATATGTAGATAATAAATCAAATATAAAATTATATCTAACCTAATATAAGTAATTGTAAATATAAAAAATAAAAATCATTGTGTGCCGAAACCATTTTTGTATACCTACTGCTTTGACTTTGTAATTAAAAAAAAGTTTGTGAACTAATATTTGGTCATAATGGTATAATTTAATTTGATATCGAACATTATCAGGTATATAATATTTATATTATCGCAATTATATATGAAGCATGATGTTATTGAAATAACATATAAAGAAAGTGAATTTCATACAAATTAAGAATTATTGAAACTAGTTCATGCGTGAAATTTTGTTATCAATTTATTAATTTTTACGAAACTTTCAGAAATTATTCATTATGAATGTATTTAAGTGTAAATGAATAAAACTAGTCTTTATGATTAATTCAATCTAGAAATACGTTCGAAAAATTACATCGAAAATAATAATAAAGAATGTTGAGAATCACTGGCACAACATATTATACATATTCGTTTTATCTTTTGCTTATGAGTGTCGCTAATAAATTACAGTATCATTTTAAATAAACATAAAACAATTTTATATAAAACATAAAATAATATTGATTCACGACAACGCAAGGCCTCATATCTCTTTAATAGTGTGTTCAAAATTAACGGAATAAAAAATTTAAAACATGAGACATTGTTTATTCTCCTACTTATTCTGCAACTGATTTTCATTTTTTTTATTTTATTTAAATTCATTCCTCCACCAGAATTTTTTTACTAATCTAATTGTAAGCTATATTGAAAAGGCCTTTGATGACTTCGTAGCCTCCGAAAATAAAGAATTTTTTAAGCATGGAAGATTCTCAAAAAACAACAATAATCAATAATCTTTAAATTTTATACATGAAGTGATCGGGAAAAATCGACTTCAGATCTTCATTTCTCACAACTAGTGTTTCTTCTCGAGAAAAATGTCGAAATTGGAGAATTCTCATTTTTCGATAAAATCGCAAATTCCTCGAAAAATTTTAAATTAATTATTCTACCTCAATGATCATTTTGAATGTTAAGATACTTATTTATTTGAAATCTTGAAAGGATTCTCATCAATTTCATATCTTGGGAATTATTTGTGTGAGAATCGACGATCAAGCTTATAAGATATTGTAATAATACCTACTTTGACCTTGTGCGTGAAGTACAAAAAGTTAAAAGGGGGCTAATATTCAATGGCATATTGTTTACAATTCTCTGCATTAGTACCCGCCTTATTTATTATGCTTATTATAAAAGGATTGTCTAAAAGGTCGGTGCCAGAAGTTTAAATATATGCATGTCTTCTACGGACGAAAAGATTTGAATGACAAAAAATTGATTACGATTATCTGGCCTTATATTTGCTTTGATAATCTACGTAAAAACTCGCTCGGATATAAAGAGTTCATTCCTCATGAATTACGAGAAAACGCAAAATTATTTAGGGTTAGTTTCGTTTTTCAATAATCGGAAACGGTTTATTTCTTTTTTTGTAAGCCTATTATTGAAAATTGCTTTCACGAGCCGCGTATAAATAAACGAGAGCCCGAATTTATTTTATTACTTGACGTTCTGAAACAAATCATTTTCACATCCAGCTCTCGTCTGTTTCATTGTCGATTAATTAATCCTGTAGTCTTGTTCTCTGATAGAAAATGAAAGTAAGGACATGTTTTTAGGGTTTCCCGATCGTTTTTCAACTACCAAAATAGACTTCATTTCCTCGAAATTCACCTTTCGTGCGTTCTGTATTTTCTCCGAAAAGGTCGGTTCGCGGAAAGACATATTTCGTTAAATTTTTTCTCGCCTCGGCATTCCGTATGCCCCCCAGAAGGTAATCTTTCGTTATTGCTTACAATCAGTTAAAATTAAATGTAGAGTTCCCAATAAATGTAAATGTGGACTTGTAGTTTCGCCTAGTGTTGCTGGTAGGTACACAAGCGGGCTCAGGAAGTTGGTATAAAGTAGGGTGTATGAAATAGGCGAGATGGTGGACTTCCCCTCGAAAGTGTTGATTAATTAAACCTAAATTGACACCAAACGAAAAAAAAAATTCACAAATGAAAATTATTTTTAACAAAAAAAGAACGAGGATGTTTGATTACCAATTATTATCCATTTTTTAAAGAGTTACTTTAAGAATAATATATGATAATGTAACTATTAAAATTAAATGATAAATGATTTACCATTCTAGTTATTTTTCATAAAATTGCGTAGTAATATCTATGTACCTAGATGTTTCAATATTGGTAAAGAAAAGCAAAAATAAAAAGTTAAAGTGTCTGCAATACTATACAGTAATAAAAATATATTATATGCGTTTTTATAATAACACCAAAATTTCTCGAGAATTAAAAAAAAATTGAAAAAGTGAAATCGAGAATTCTCATTTCTCGAGATATCAGAATCCCTACCCACAACGATATCTTTTACTAAAATCATGCGAATTGAATGCTAGAAAAACGTGATCAGTTTCTTTTAAATCTTAAGATACAATTGAAAATCTCAGCAAGCAATCTATCTTTGAATATAATATCGGAAAACTTTTATGTCAAGATAAGATGTTGCATTGAGATTCTGTACCACGATATCTCAACTGGACCCAATATAAGGCTCATCTCCCAGATTGGAGTTCATCTTTTGTGATTGGTAGGCGACGAGTGGCTCATTTTGAACACTCAATCCTCTACCATGAAAATCGCTCTTATCTTGGGACTTGCCCTTTTGGGACTGGCATCAGTTGCTAATGCAGCAGGTAAAAGTTTAACCTAATAAGGACATTTTGATCTAGTTTGTCTTGAATTAACTGGAATTTGTTGTAAACAGATAAGTTCGTCTGCTACTTTGGCGGTTGGGTAGTGTACAGACCTGGAGATGGAAAATACGACATCGAAAACATTGACCCACATCTTTGCACGCATGTGATCTATTCCTTCATTGGTTTAGAGACTTCTGGAGAAATCAAAGTTTTGGATCCATGGATTGACCTTACTGAAAATTGGGGAAAAGGTAAATTCGATATTTTGATTTGATTTATTATATGCATTTTTGGAACTGTTTTCAACTTTTATAATTCTATTCAGGTGGCTTCCAACGGTTTAACAACATGAAGAAAGCTAATCCTAGCCTGAAAACTTTGATCGCTATTGGCGGATGGAATGAAGGATCAACCAAATACTCACAAGTATGATTTTTTTTAATACTAAAAAAAACATCCATATTGATCGACTAATCGACGTTTTTGTAATTTTCAGACTTTCAACGACCCCAACAAAAGGGCTGTATTCGTAAGGAGTTCAGTTAGATTCTTGCAAGAACACGATTTTGACGGTTTGGATCTGGATTGGGAATACCCAAATCAAAGAGGAGGCGAACCTCATGATGTCGACAATTTCAGCTCGCTGTTGAAAGAACTTAGGGAAGAATTCGATAAACATGGATACCTTTTGACTGCTGCTGTTGCCGCTGCAGAATCTTCCTTCACTCAATCCTACGATGTGCCTAAATTGGGACAGTGAGTTAAAAATTCATCATATTTTACTATTCGTTATATTCGAAATATTAATGAGCTATTTTTCAGATATCTTCACTTCATCAATATTATGACATACGATTTCCACGGTGCATGGGAAAAAGAAACCGGTCTTAACTCTCCGCTTTACATTTCCAAAATTGAAGAAGGAACCAACTTTGCTGGATGGAATACTGTGAGATTGATTTGTCACTTTTCATTTTGATATTATTATTACAGTGAAAAAAATTAAACAACGAATTTTAATAATCTTCAGGATGCCAGTCTCCGCGCTTGGATGAGATATGGAGCTCCAGCTTCCAAAGTCATCTTGGGTATCGGTTTATACGGAAGATCTTTCACTCTTGGTGACACAAATTGTGTCACTCCTAGGTGCCCTGCAAGTGGTCCTGGATCAGCTGGTCAATTCACAAGGGAAGCTGGTATGCTTGGGTACAACGAGGTATTTTCATATTCTAAATATGTTGTGAAATAAAACATATCAGAGTATATTAACTCTATAATAATTATATTTTTTTTAGATCTGCATGTTAGAAGGTGGCGCTCAGAAGTTCTGGGATGAAGAAGCTAGGGTACCATACATGGCATGGGGAAATCAATGGGTCGGTTATGACAATGAAAGATCCATCACAGAAAAGGTAAATTTATTCATCTAATGTTTTAGCATCGATTACATTGTGTTCCATTCTAAAAAAATGTTACAATTAATTTTATTCGATTCCAGGTCGGTTACATCAAGACGAACAATCTCGGAGGTGCTATGGTTTGGTCAGTAGACACAGATGACTTCCACGGAAAATGCGGCAAAGGTAAAAATCCTTTAATGAACACCATCAACAAGGAATTGGGCATTGGAACTCCTGGAACCACCGAAGATCCAGGAACCACTGAAGATCCAGGAACCACCGAAGATCCAGGAACCACCGAAGATCCAGGAACCACCGAAGATCCAGGAACCACCGAATCTACCACATCTTCAACATCTTCTCCACCAACCGATCCACCACCAACTCCATCTCCATCTGATGTGTGCAAGATGGATGGCTTCAACAGAGACCCTAAGGATTGTGCCGTCTTCTATAGATGCTGGATATATGAAGGAACATGGGAATACATGCAATTCGAATGCGGACCAGGCTTGTGGTTCGACACAGTTCACAACATTTGCAACTGGCCATCTGAAGTCGATTGCGTTCCTGGATATTAAGTTCTATAAACAAATCGATATATAAATTGCTGAATATCTGATTGTATGGCCATATTGGTTCTGTTAAATTGTATTCTATATATTTTTGAATAAAAGAAAACTTATCTTAAAATAAATGTTATTCAATTAAAATCAGCTTGTTAAGGATATATTCTTAAATACAAGGAATATTTTTTGTAATACAAATTTACAAAATTAATTATTTTTTTAATTAACAGTAAAGTATCATATCTAATCTGATATAAACAATTGTAAATATAGAAACAAAAGTACGTGCCAAAACATTTTCCGATTTTGTTGTTGTGAAAAAAAAAGATTGCGATCTAATATTTGGTCAAAATAGTATAACAATTCGATATCGAAATATTATCTAATATATAATATTCAGATTATCGTAATTATATATGTGATATATTGTTTTCGAAATAACATATAAACAAAGAGTATTTCATACAAATTAAGAATTATCGAAACTAGTTAATGCATTTGTATAAAATATAACATGTTAAAATATTTTTCTTAAAGACATAAAATATTCATATTAATGAAGTTCAATATTATTAGAACATATAATCAAACATAAGTAATGAAATATTCATGTGCATATAAAACAATCGTAATATAATAGCATAGTGCGAGTTCGTGAATTTTCGAAAATTGTATGAAAAAACTAATGTTATCCGCAATTATTATTTTTCTTTATTTACTCTTCGTAGTATCTACTTTGAAGATTAGTTAATCTATTAAAAGTATAAAAATAAGTGAAAAAGTAATTTTTATAAATTTTTATGCTTTTGATAAATTTTTTGAGAAGGAATATCATAGGATTTTCAATTTTATAATAAGATACATAACTCTCGTCTATTAAAATATAAATTATAAAAGCATAATATTTCAAATACGTAAACAGAAAAAAAAACTCGTTGCGATTAAACTATTTTCGTTTTTTTATGAAAAAATCAATACCCTCTAATGAAATATCACGAACCAAATTAAAACCATAAAACGAAATCAATCTATTTACAAGTGGGTAGCGAAGATTCTTATGACTTTATTGACAAAACAGTATACTAAAATCGGTCAAACTACATATTTATTTCACAATAGTAATCCAATCAATAAAAACTACTGTTTAGAACGATAACAGTTATTAATATTAATACCAGCAATAAAACAACATCAAGACGGCCGTATGATTTATTTATTGGCCGGCGAATTAATTTCTCTGGAAGCTTTGTTTGTCACAATCGATATAATACGATGAGACAATTGCTAGGCTCAACGGATTATTCCTATTCGCAATTTTTATTTTTATATACATAGGTGATACATCAAATACCAATTTCTTTATCTGAGCAAAACTTGAGGTTTTCAAAATATTTTAATGTTATATTGTTTATATATTTTTGTTACATATCACTTTTAATATATCTCTAAAGTTTTGTTGATAAAAATCGTTATTTTCTATTTTTAATAATTCGTGTTTGCATGCTGATTAGATTCAATAGCATTACCACTTCGTGAATATTATAAATCACCTATAAATATTGTATTATATATTTTAAAGAGATATAAATTTTTGATGCATAATTTAATATTCAAATCATTCAGATATAAAGTATAAAAATTAAAATAAAATTTGAAAATATTTGAAAATTACAAAAACATCTCGATTAATACGATATTACGATCCGTCGATAAGATTTACGGTGCAGTAAAGATTCTTGGTTGAAAAGTATAGGATTATCGCATGTCATAAAATTTAGAGAATATATAAAACGCCTCGAATTTTAGTCGGTTTTATGTACTAGAAGACAGTGATATTCATAGAGCTAATTTAGTACGAAATTAACAAAGCTATGAAGGTTCTGTTATTGTTAGGCGTAGCCCTTTCGGGTCTCGCCATTGCTGCTAGTGTACCTGGTAAGTTTTTTTAAATTTATATACAAACAAATTGTTGATTATAATTTATTTAATTTCTTTGCTACAAATACTTCATTTTCAGACAAGGTCGTGTGTTATTATGGAGGATGGGCCGTTTACAGACCAGGAAATGGAAAATTCGACGTGGAGAACATTGATCCCTTCGTTTGCACCCATTTGATCTACTCGTTTGTTGGATTGGCTGAATCTGGCGAAATCGTAGTGTTGGATCCATGGATTGACTTGGAAGATAACTGGGGAAGAGGTATTATAATACAAGTTTACAAAAACAATAAATGAACATGTAAGTTTTTCGACAAATTTTTTGACCATTTTAAAATTTCAGCTGCCTACAAGAGGTTCAACAATTTGAAGAAAGTGAATCCAGATTTGAAGACTTTGATCGCCATCGGTGGATGGAATGAAGGATCTATTAAATATTCAAAGGTAATCAACACGTGTTATAGAAATTTTTATTATATCAATGTATGTGTTTATTTATTTATGATGAATTGTTTTTAGACATTCAGAGATCCCAGCAAAATCGCAGTGTTTGTTCAAAGCGCAGTTAACTTTGTCAGAACTCATGGATTCGATGGATTGGATTTGGATTGGGAATACCCAAATCAAAGAGGAGGAGAACCTATGGATGTTGACAACTTCAGTGCCCTCATAAAAGCATTGAGGACCGAATTCGACAAACACGGATACCTTTTGACTGCTGCCGTAGCCGCCGCTGAAAAATCTTTCAGTTTGTCATATGATGTACCTAAATTGTCACAGTAAGCTATTATTTTTTATTTTCCAGTTATAGTTTATGAAATATAAACAAAAATTAAAAATGGTAATATAAAAATGTAAAAAATAACTAGAACCATTTTTTTTTAGATATTTGCATTTCATCAACATTATGACATACGATTTCCATGGAGCATGGGAAAATATTACTGGACACAATGCACCTATTTACATTTCATCCGTAGAAGAAGGAACTGAGATTGCTGGTTACAATGCTGTAAATATTTTTAATTTCAACTACTTAATGTTTAAAAGTAGATTTAGAACTATTCGGTACCATGTTTTTTTTTATATTTTCTCATTTTGAAAACATCATTTTTCCTCCTATAAGCCCTCATAACTGTTGTGTATCGATTGTTTACTTTTTTTTTAATTTCAGGATGCCAGTATCCAAGCATGGATCGATTATGGTGCTGCTCCAGAAAAATTGGTTTTGGGTGTTGGATTGTATGGAAGAGCATTCACTTTGAGATCTGCGAGCTGTAATGGACCCAGATGTCCAGCATCAGGAGCTGGAAACGCTGGTCCATTTACAAGAGAAGCTGGTATGCTTGGATATAACGAAGTAAGTATATTCATATGTATAAAATACAATATCAATATTTTCTGTTTAATACATTATATAACCGCTAATTATTTGATATAGATTTGCGTAACTGAAACCGGAGATGCTACTGCTCTCAAATTCTGGGACGAAGAAGCTAAAGTACCTTATATGTCATGGGGAAATCAATGGGTTGGATATGACAATGAATTGTCAGCAAAATTGAAGGTGAGAACTAAACTTTTTCATGTTAAATAATGAGAATTAATCTATATAATTAATAAAAAAATAAAATTCAAGGTTGACTACATCAAAAAACACAACTTGGGAGGTGCTATGGTTTGGAGTATTGATACTGATGACTTCCTTGGAAATTGCGGAAAAGGCCGTTTCCCACTTTTGAACGTGTTGAAGAATGAACTTGGAATTTCTCCATCGGGAACTACAACTACTGCTCCAACAACCGCTGCTCCAACAACCGCTGCTCCAACAACCGCCGCTCCAACAACTGCCGCTCCAACTACCGCTGAACCTAGTACTGATCCAACAGCTGCTCCAACTACCGCTGCTCCAACAACCGCTGCTCCAACAACCGCTGCACCAACAACTGCTGCACCAACAACTGCTGGTCCAGGAACCGTCCCAGAAACCGAACAATGCAAATACGCAGGATACAATCGCGATCCTAATGACTGCAGAGTCTTCTACCAATGCTATGTTGCAAATGGAGTATACAAACATTCGACATTCACATGCCAACAAGGATTAGCTTTCGATTTGACAAGAAACACTTGCAACTATGCATCTCAAGTCGATTGTTAAATATAATTATTCTATAATGTAATTTAATATATTCATAAATATATTAAAAATTTAATTTTTATATAATAAACGCCAATTTAAAATGATACATTTTTTTAATTGATCTAAAATAACTTATGAATAAACATTAATTGTTATGTTGGATAATAAATAAATATGAAAATTGAAAGTATATAGCCCGAAAAAAGTTATTAAATATTTCAATGACCATTGAAAAAAAATATTTGTAAAAAAAATTAACAATGAGCCCTAAATCACATATTCTTATTCTAAGAAGTATTATATAATATAATATAATAACTGTTACAATAAAATAAGTTGAGACATAGAAAGAAGATTTTTGGTTTCATTTTTTTATAAAAAAACCATTACTATGAGCAAAAAAATATTTTTTAATTATACTTAAGTAAAATATACCTGTATAAATATATTAAAACTTCAACAGCATTTCGATAAGTCTTATGGAATAAAGAAAAACATAATTATTAATAAAAGATCAAAATACCTATTTCCGACAATAATTAATTAAATGAAATTCCTCCTTCTTGTCGTGGTTTGTATGTGGATTGCTCAATCCGCTGACTCATCCAACTTAAGGTGTCTCATCGCCTGTCCTGATGGTGAGTAACTGATTGGATGTCTTTGCATTCCCAACCCAAAAAACTGCATCCGTAAAAAATGCGCTCCTGGCTACATATGCGTCGACGGAAAGTGCATAAAAGATGACTATGACCCATGTTTCTCATGCCCCACTGGGCAAGTCTGCATCAACGGCAAGTGCAATTATCCTCGGGTGACTTGTGCCACTATCAGATGCCGTCCAGGAAATATCTGCGTCAACGGAAGATGTATTAGGTTTTCAACACCCTTTGATGGCAGTTGCGCAGCAGTAACTTGCCTAGAAGGTTGGGACTGCAAAAATGGTAAATGCATTGACCCGAAGGTCTGATTTGATTTCAGGATTCTTATTAATGGCAACAGTTAGGGTAATACTATGTATTGGTTGGTTATGAGTGTTTAAGATTATGTTGAAGGTTTTATTGTTATTAATGCA
This sequence comes from Hydropsyche betteni, assembly GCA_028571205.2. NCBI lineage: Eukaryota > Metazoa > Arthropoda > Insecta > Trichoptera > Hydropsychidae > Hydropsyche > Hydropsyche betteni. Next base: position 2,080,414 of record JAOXNN020000082.1, read on the forward strand.
ATATTGATTTCTTCGAAAGATGCGCTTTTTAATGTCGAGCTATGTCTGGCTAGTAGGAGTTATGTGCTTGATTGCTTGATGGCTGGTATTTACGTATCTGTGAATATTATTCGAAATCCATTTCCAAAAGAATGAGGCGTTGCATAAACTGTGCTTATTGAATTAAGAAAAGATCCAAAGTTACGGAAAAGTAGTATTATATGAATATTAGTGTCTGATTGATTGATATTTGTTTGTAGGTTTATGTTGAACTTTGATTGGATATTGAATAATTGTTCAAAGTATTTTTCAAAATTAGTAGGACTCAACTTCTAAAGAAGTCTAATAGATGTAATAGAGTATGTGGAAGATATTGCTGCAATTTTCTTGTACACATCAATTCTCTGGCTTAGATTCTCAATGTAACTCTCAGGAATGTATGCGTCGATGCGAATGTCTATGAGACACTCTGCCTCGCTGACAGGTACTCCGCCCTGCTCTTCCTCTACTGCTTGGGCAAGCAACTTC